>CAUYRB010002551.1:0-12189 GCA_963574695.1 Propithecus perrieri | reverse complement strand
GCTCTTGCTCAGGCTGGTCTCGAACTCCTGAGCTCAAACAATCCGCCCGCCTCAGCCTCCCAGAGTGCTAGGATTACAGGCGTGAGCCACTGTGCCCGGTTCCAATGGTTGTTTTTAATGGGAAGAGGCTGGAGCACGTATATATGAGGCGTGGAAGGAGACAATGGGATCCAGCAACCACAGGGAGAGATTAGCCTCTGGCTAAGGAGAACACCTCCCACACTGAAATGTGGGAGTCTATTTTTTCCTTTAATCAGAAGGTGAGGTATTTGCTGAGCATTGAGCGGGGAGTAGGATAAGGAGTTTTAGGGAAGTGGCAGTCTGGGGCAGCTGAAGGCAGAGTGCTGGGAAGGTTTGGTGAGCAGAGCTGAAGGCCCCACTGGCTGGGAGACCATGAGTGCACAGTGGAGAAGGCTGTGTGATGTTCTCCAGCAGAGCTAAGTGACTGGGAGGCAGAGGAGCAGAAACGGGACCATTGGGATTTGCAGGGAAGCCAGGAAGAAGGCCTTGTAGATGAGAAGGTTAGTGAAGGCTAAGTAGAAAGAAAACTAACCGGGGTGGGCGGATCAACTGGAAAAACTGAAGGGGTCAAGGAACTCCCAAACTTGATAAGGAAGAAGGCCCGGTGTAGTAGGGAAAGAATACCCAGTCCAACAGCTAAAACCTCCTTCATGGAGCCTTCCCGACTCATGGGAAGTGAGGTGATGACTTCCCCTGGGTCCCACCCTGCTGACTCACTCCTCACTCACTGCTCTCCAAGGGGCCCTTATCTATCCTTTTTCTCAAGGATATAAACCATTAATGTAGTTTCTCTAAAAATTCAGCCTGGCCAGGTGCACTGGCTCACGTCTGTAATAGGAGACCAAGGCAGGAGGATCACTTAAGGTCAGGAGTTCAAGACCAGCCTGAGCAGCATAGCGAGACCCTGTCTTCACAAAAAATAGAAAAATTAGCCAGGTGTGATAGCATGTGCCTGTAGTCCCAGCTACTAGGGAAGCTGAGGCAGGAGGATTGCTTGAGCCCAGGAATTAGATGATACCACTGCACTTTAGCCTGGGCAACAGGGCAAGATCCTGTCTCAAAAAATAAATTAAAAAATAAAATAAAAGTTCAGCCTGAAAACCACTATCGCTATGAACTCTATTTCTGTGATTGTCTGAGACTGTATATGTTTTGGCACAAAAATTAAATGGAAGTGGGATCAGAGAAGCAGGAATGGCAGTGAATGAAAAATGGAAAAAGGTATGCCTGCATGTTTATGTGTGAGTGAGAAGAAACAGGCCGTGGGAGACACGGGGGAATCAGCTATGACAACAGGAACTGAGGATCTAGGGAGAGCGGCAACAGGAGTGGCAGGTGGAGACAGAAGCAGTCTCCTGGGGAGTGTGTCAAGCTTCTCCCTTCCCTATCCTGTAAAGGTCAAATGGCACTTCCTACACAGTACCCACACAGAGGAGCTGAGAGGAGGGTTGAGCCCATGAGGACAGGAGAGCAAAGATGAGGGCAAGGGGTTTGCCAGTTAATCATTCTGCATGTCCCTGGGCCTCAGCCAGCAAGCCAGTGTCCTCTTCTCAAGCAGGCTAGGACCTTGACTGGAGGGACTGGGGCTGGAAAGACATCTGGCTGCCAGAAGGGAGAGAGTGCATGCAAACACTCATCATATCATTTGGAATTTGAGGGTTTGCCTGGGCTCCTGAAAGTTCAGGGCCAAGGTCTGATCCATCAGTGGGTAGCCAGTGCCTGCACACTATGGGTGTCATTCACTGTTTACTGAGATGAACAAAAACTCAGGAAGGGGGAGAGAGAGAGAGAAGGAT
Source organism: Propithecus perrieri (assembly GCA_963574695.1). Taxonomy (NCBI): domain Eukaryota; kingdom Metazoa; phylum Chordata; class Mammalia; order Primates; family Indriidae; genus Propithecus; species Propithecus perrieri. The sequence goes on along the minus strand of CAUYRB010002551.1, from coordinate 10,372 downwards.
ACAAGAGAACCTGTAGGAAGAACTCTGGAGAGAGAAAAGGGGAGGCTTTTTGTTAGTGGGTAAACCAGGTTATCAGGATGGAGGAAAGAGAGCAAGATCTGGAAGACATGTGGGAAGGGCCAAAAGGGAAAAAGAGAAGTTTGCTATTCTATTCAGCACTTTCTTTGGCAAGCATAGGGCCAGGCTGCTCTCCATATACTCACTCTTACGGTTCAATCCTATAAGGTAAGTGCTATCATCACCTTTTAACAGATGAAAAAAATAGAATCAGAGAGCTTGAAGGGTCTTCTCAGGTCACATACCAAGTAAGGTAGAAACAATATAGGTGTTCAGGCTGAGGAAAAGGTATGGCAAATGAATGGACATAGGAAAGCACAGGACAGGCATAGGCAACTGCAAGGGATTCAGTTTGGCTAAGGATATGGTGAATGAAAGACCTTCACATGATAGACGGTTGAAAAGTAAGTTAGCCCTAAATCAAGATGTTTTTTGGATTTAAAAAAACTAGTATAGTTGTATTGGGACATCTCTGAAGATTTTCATTTGTTTTTTTGACACAGGGTTTCACTCTGTCGCCCAGGCTAGAGTGTGATGGCACAACCATAGCTCACTGCAGCTTTGAATTCCTGAGCTCAAGGGATCTTCCTGCCTCAACCTCCCAAGTAACTGGGACTAAGACACATGCCATCACACATGGCTAAGATTTTTTCTTTTCTTTTCTTTTCTTTTTAGAGATAGGGTCTTGCTACATTGCCCAGGTTGGTCTCAAACTCTTGGCCTCAAGAGGCCTCCTGCCTCAGCCTCCCAAGTCTCTGGGACCTGAAGATTTTTGAGTAGGGGTTTAATATGTTTCCCATTGTGCTTTAAAAAGACAAACCTGGCAACAGTAATGTACATCATCAAGGGGAAAGCAGAGGAAGGAAGGAAGACCAGCTAGGAGCCAGCTTAGAGGCAAGGTGTGACACAATGAAGGCCTGACCTACAGAAATGGCAGTGAAAAGGAAGAAGAAAGGATATGGCAGAGAGAGGACCCAGAACTGATAGCAGGTTGTCTACCTGGATAACTCAGGTGGAGCAGGATAGAGAAAATGAATGCAGTTTGGGACACCATGAGTTTGAGGTGAGCTGGTCCATTTGGCAGGCAATCTGCAACACAGTACCGCATGTTCAGGAGAAAGGACTGGGCTGGAGAAAAAAATCTGAGGATTCTTGTATAGAGATGAAACTACGCAAAGTGGACTGTGGTAGCTCTAGTTTTGGTTGTATTCATTTCCTTTAAGGAATTCCTCCCCAACTCCATTGGCTCATTAATCCTGGTGTTCTCTCCAACTTCCCCTTAGTCCAAGCTCCTAATGGCATGTAATCCAAGCAAAACCAGAGTTCTTCCATGAGATGAGTTATGATAGTGTAGAGTGGAGAAATGCAGAGACACAGTCCAGACAACATTTGAGCTCCTGAGCCCATCTAAAGCCATCCATTTAACCCAAATACAACTGGGTCCCTTTTTTTTTATTTTGGTTACACCAGCTTAATTGTAATGTGTTGAAATGAAACCAGTCTAATATACCATCAGGAGATTGCTCAGAAGAAAGTAGAAGAGAACAATAGTTATTTAAGTGCTGACTATCTGCCTAAAGGGCCTTGTATGCCCTGCTAAGAATCTTGGGCTTATTCTGTAGAAAAGTAAGAGCTACTTAAAGGTCTAAATTTAATTTTAAATAGGCTCAGTTGAAAGTATCCTTTGAAGTTGGTACTATAATCCCATTTTACAGAGGTGGAAACTGAGGTTCTTGGAAGAGAAGTAACTTGTCTAAGCTCACACAGTGGATAAGTGTCCAGGCCAGCATTGGAACTTGTAAATAAATAAACTTTAATAGAATTACAGATGCTATAATGGAGGTCTGTAGAGGGTACAAGAGAGGTACAGTTTAAAAATGGTCAAGTGTATAGGAGGGGAAGTGGTAAAGACTTTACAGGAGTGGGTGACATTTGAACTGAAAGGATGAATTGTTCACCAGGTGAACAAGGGGGTTGGAGCAGGAAAAAGAGAGGACAGACATTCTGAGGAGGGCAGAGTATTTGTAAGCCATGGAGATGTGAGGCAGCACCTGACCCCCAAGTGCCTCCTGATGGCTACAGCTGAGAGCACTTATAGCAGAGTGGCAAGAACAGTGGAGTATGCTATGACAAAACAAGGTCTGAAAGACAGGTGGTGAATGCAAAGGGAAGAGAGGCAAGCATGGAATCAAACAGCTCTGGTTTTACTACCCAGGGAATTTCACAGCCACCCGTGAAGACCTGAGCCCAGACCTAGCAAGCACAGACAAATGAGGCAAGAACTCATCACAGCTGCACACAGAGAAAGCTATGAGTGGTGAAGGGCACCCTTTAGGGACAGAATGTAGGAAGACTGTAAAACTGAGTCTTTAGCTGGTTTGGACAGGGAAGAGATACAGTTTAGAATGGATGAAGAAGAATATTTCAGGTAAGGGAGCTTGTCATTTGGTCTCAAATCAAAATGATACCATTTAAGACCAAACTGGGGCTTAACGAAAGAATGAATACAGCAACAACTAAGTGGAAGAAATAAGATTTGCAAAACTAGAGTCAAGTTTGACTTATCACGTCAGGCACTCCGATGTAAAAATGTCCCAGTGCCTGCTCCGCACTAGTTGCTAAGGAAATACCGCGGGGGATGAAATGTACACAAAAAGTCTCACCTGAGGCTGAGCTTCTAAGCCATAAGCACAGGGGAGCTGCAGAGGGAGGGAGAGGTTATGACATCTTAGAGGGATTGGTCAATCATTTATTCAAGCAACAATTCCTAAGCAGATTTCTAGATGCTATGCTGGGGATAGCTAATGTGTACGGAGTTTCTACTATTGTTAAGCACTTTGTACGTATTAACCCACTTACACCTCAGGGCAATCTATGAAACAGTCACTATCATCATGCCTAGGAATAAGGAAAGGAAGGCAAAGAGAGGTGAACTAATTTGCCCAAGGCTGCACAGCTAGTAGGTGGCACGGTTAGGATTTGAACCTGGGCAGACTGGCAGTACAACCTGTTCTTTTAACCAAAACGTTATTTTATGCTACCTCTCCAAAGTCAAATAAATCATAATAGTAATAATAATAAAAGCACTACCATTTATAGAATCTGTAGTATGCCAGACACACACATCATCTTGATCACACAGTTCTCAGGTGGAAGAACAAGAATTCAAACTCAGGATGTTTGAACTTGAGGGACAAGAAAGTGTAGCAGGAGCTACAATAAGTTTGTACCGTGTACAAATGTGCATAAAAGAGGAGGTAACTGATCTTACCTGGTGGGAATGGCGTTGATTTGTAGACAGATCGGGTTGTTGGAAAGCTTCACAGGGGGTGATTTGTGAGCTGAATTTTGAAAAATGATTGGGTATTCATCAGAATGATAGGGCAAAGTGTTCCATGCAGAGGGAACAGTGGGAATAAAGGAATGGAAGTTTGAAAGAACCTGCTATGTTCAGGAAACTGCAAGCAATCTGCATGGCTTGGGAACTGAGTGGGTGGCAAGACAATACAGATTAGTTAGGAGAAGGAAGCAGGGGGCTAGATCACACAGAATCTTACTTGCCTTTCCAGAAAATTTGAGCTATGTTTCAAACTTTTCCAATGAAGTAGATGTAATAGCCAAAAAAAAAAGAGTAAATAAACATCCCCAAGGAATCTACTTAGTCTGAAGTTCTTCAGACTAGTAGAAAATTTTTGAAGTCTGTTTTCTCTTAATAATGCATGTATGCTAAATTTCCATTCTTTGTTTTAAATTACTTACCTTAAATTTAAATTACTTACCTTACAGGTAAAATGAACATTACAGGATGATTTTATCTTGCCTTTCAGTATGCCTGGCACACTGCCGCTACCAACCACCACGTACATGGACACCAGTTTGAGAAACATGGGGAGTGAACTATGAAAAAGATTTTAATCAAGGTAATAATTGATGAGATCTGCAGTTTAGGAAGCATTATCTGGCAGCCTTTGGAAGACAAGTTAGAGTGGGAAGGACTGGAGATAGGGAGTCTAAACAATACTTTTAGTGAGAGAGGCCCAGAGCCTAAACTGTAGGGCAGGATAGATAAACACTGGGGAGACAGAACTGATAGGATTTGGTATCTGATTGGGTATAGGGGAGCTGGGGACATAGAGGGGGAATAGGTTAGGATGGCTTCCATATTCCTGGCTTAGGCCATGCCCAGGAAAATTAGAAGAAAACAGGTGTGGAGGGAAGAAGGATAATTGGATTTGGGCATTCAGGTACCTGTGGACCATACAGGTAGAGATGCCCAATAAGAATCTGCAGCTCAGCAAAGAGGTCTGGGCTGAAAATAAAACTTGTTTGACTTATGCACATAAAAGTAGTAATCAGACGGGCACAGTGGCTCACGCTTGTAATCCTAGCACTCTGGAAGGCTGAGGAGAGAAGATCGCTTGAGGTCAGGAGTTTGAGACCAGCCTGAGCAATAACAAGACCCCGTCTCTACTAAAAATAGAAAAATTTAGCCAAGCATGGCAGCACATGCCTGTAGTTCCAGCTGCTCAGGAGGCTGAGGCAGGAGGATTGCTTGAGCCCAGCAATTTGAGGTTGCAGTGAGCTATGATGATGCCACTGCACTCTAGCCAGGGTGATAGAGCAAGACTGTGTCTCAAAAAAAAAAAAAAAGTGGTAATCACAGAGAAAGCAGGTGGAATAAAAAGAAAAGAGGGTTAAAGACAAGTCCTAGAGTAACAACATTCAAGAAGCAGGCAGATGTATAGAAATCCAAAAGCTCCAGAGAAGGAATGGCCAGAGTAGATGAACAAAGAAGAGTGTGCACCCTAGAAGCCAAGAGGGGGAGAAACAGACTTAAAGGAAGTGGTCAGTACTGTCAAATTCTGCAAAGAGATTAAGTAATATGAGGAGATTAAGTAATATGAGGATTAAAAAAACTCTGGATTTAGCCATTTGGTCAACAATAATCTATGATACAGTTTCAGAAGAATGGCAGAAGTACCAGCCCAACCACAGGGGCTGAAAAGTGAATGGGAGATGGAAGAAGAGACAGTGATTATGGGCTCTTTATTTCAGGAGTGTGGCTGTGAGTGAGGCAGTGAGAAGGGATGTCAGGTCAAGAGGGATTTTTTAACATGGAAGAGACAGTTAAAATGGCACAAGCCAAGGCCATGGGAATGGATATATCCCAGAGAAATTAGCAAAAAGAACAAGGATGGTCTGCATGGCTACAAGGATGGACAACAAAAGATGAAAATTCAAAATAAGCACAAACTAGGGAAACTGGGGTAAGGGCAAGGGAAGGCAGTGGAATGGCAGAGAGAACATAGGAAGGGGAGCAACTCAGGGCACTTGACATTTGATTCAGTAGGAAAGGTTATCGCCATATTGAAAAAGTGAGAAGAGGCTCTCTGGTACATATATCTTGCCCAGGGTAGAGAGAGATGTTTGAGAGTCAGAGGATGACTTTTGACATATGTGTTGGAACTTGTAACTTATGGCAACTTGCCACCTCTTTGATGAGTCTTCACTAGAGAATGATGTGAAAGCTAGAAAACAGTTTTGGGGTAATGGTCTAAAGGGATGTTGGTATGTTAAATTGTAGATGATAGGGAGAACTGTAAGAACAGTTTATAGGAATTTGAGGGATTTGGGGGCTGATCTAGGAAAAACTTGGCCTATTTATGTAACACAGTTGTGCACTGAGGAAAACAAACAAAATGCCTGGGGAAAAGGGGCTTGAAAATCATTGCCAGAGTCTTTAGGGCTAGAAAAGATCACTGGGATCCCCCAGGTGAGGAAACTGAGGCCCAGGGAATTCAGGTGCCTTGTCCATGATGCACTCAGGGAAGCTGCCATGTCCAAATGGTTGCTGACATCCTGAGAGCATGTGACTCACGGAGAGACCACATAGGAACCCAAGAGCTGCCTCAGCGACACATGGGAGATCAGAAACAAGAGATAGAAGTTAAAGAGAGGAAATTTATCCCGTGGGACAAAACACATGTTGAAGTGATAGGGCACCACGGTCTGTCAGATGGGTTGGAACAGAAAACCCTGTTTGCAGGGCGGAAGCCCTTTCCAGTTGTTAGCCCCTGTGCATTTAGGTTTTCAGGAAAAAGCTATGTCAACCCTCCCTAGGTAAGTGCTGTGAACCCCCAGGACTAAACAGATAAGGGACCACAGCCCCTATTCCTACTCCTGGCCCAATGCTAAACTTCAATAGGCTATTTCCTAGTGCCCCGCTCACCCCTCCACCCCACCAATTCTGGAGCAGATAGAAAAGGCAGATGGAAGAAAATGTATACCCCTTAGTGGTTCATCTGGACAGTAATCAGGAACTGACCCAGGGTAGGCGTTTGGAAGGATTCAGCCTCTGTCCTGCCTGGTGCTGGGATCAGCTCACACGGCTCCTGTGTCCACAGGGCACAGAGAATACATTGTCCATAAGGAGGATTATTCTGTACAAGAAACTCAGACAAAGGGAGAGGTTGTTTCCAGCTGCCTGGGGGAGGTGAGAAGGGGGTGGGAAAAGGGACCAGCCTTGCACTGGGGCATTCCTGCAGAATTCAGCTTCTTCCCTTCAGCAGCAGGACAGGAGATGGGCAATTGCAGCCCTGCCAGCTCAGTCCGATTCCTGGGACCCATTAAGGAAATGGAAGCAGCACTTGGCTATAATCTATCTTGGCTGTCTCCCAAAAAAGTACAGGGTTCAATGAGGTGAGCCAGCTTTGCAGGGCAGCAACAGACACCAGAAGGGAAGAGAACGGGATGCCTGGGAAATGAGCAAAAGGCGGGGTTCAGTGGTGACCAAATCTCAGGCTCAGGCAGAGCTGGAGAGGGAGAGGGCCTAGGCAGTGGGCTTCCTGCTGACATTGACTCTATAAGCTCCGACTTTCACTGGGATGAATTCTGTGCTACAGCAAGTTCTTGAGGTTTCACAGCTGCTGCTTCTTTCTCCATCCTAGATGCAAACCTGGGAGACAATGGGCTAATCTCTTTCTCCAGAGACCCCAAGAGTAGAAGGCACAACCTCCAAGCAAAACAGGGCATTGAGAAACAGAGGAATATTACCAAAGGAGGCTGAGAGAGTCACCTCTGCAAATCCTAAATCTGAGCAAGCAGGTCATGTCCTCTTCAAAGGAAATGCCATATATATTTCCCTCCTGAGGGAATAAGCGTTAGGGGTGAGAGATACATATTCTCCATTGAGGTGTTTTCTGGGCAGTATGGACCCCAAAGTGGGAGATCCTACAGAGGCTTGTGTACCCCAGAGAATTTTGAGGAGGGGATGGAAATGAGAGCATGCGGCCCCACAGTGACAAATATAGAGGTGAGAGTGCCTCCAGAGTGTTTGCTTAAGGAGTGTTTCCTTAAGGGCGCAAGATAGGTGACATCCTATGTTCCTCTTGGGGCAGGAGGACATTTCCACTCCTGGAGGACAAGGAATCCATTTCAGTAGTGCTGGGGATGAAGTCATATTAGCCAGGGACAACAAAGAAACTCGGGGTTGGTGCATTCAATAGGAGGGAATCTTTTGGTGGAGTAAAGGACAGCAGTCACCAAAAGACAATCCAGGGGTTTTAGAGAAGCACAGCTTGAACTCCTTCCAGCATGACAGTTGGCTCTGACATTTCCAGTGGGAAGGGAAGAGATGAGAAGATAAAGAACACCTGAGTGAGCTGATGACATGGACCCTTTGAGTGGAGGAAAGGTCTGGCATTGCCTCAGAGCTGACCACAGGACTCCCCTGCTGCTGTGTATTGTGGTCAGTGAGCCTGTGGATACCATTTCTTGTCTTGATGGAACCGGAACAGATGTGACATCTGGGACCACTTTTCCAGTCCTTTGCTGCCACAGCCTGGCAGAATTCTGTTTGGCACTGAATAAATGCCAAAGTACCAGTGTGTGACAGAACAGAAAAAAGACAGCTGGAAGGTATGAGCAGGAAGGAAGTCTTAGGATTTTTAAACCAAAGCTAATTAAAGGTAAGAAAACTGTTAATGGAGAACAAATTAGAATTGCCTTGCAGCAAACTTCAAATTGTCTCTGATCCCTACGTGGTGCTCTCATAAACTGCTATCAGACAACCCTGAGCCAGTGAACATCAACTTAAATAACCTTATTCAGAGGAATCCTTTGGTCCACTTCTGCTGACTCAACCCCTGCCCCTACCCACAAAGGAGTGCTAAGAAAGGTATCTTAGGCTGCATGTCCAAACTCACTCTGTTCTTCAACTTTATAAAAGCAGGCAAAGCTACTGCCCTGTCCCACCATCAGTCCAGCTCCTGTTTGAGCCACAGGCTTAGTGGAATGGAGAAAAGCCATCCTGGTTAGAGTCCAGGAACTAGCCACTGTTATGAGGACAACTAAACCCCAATGACAATGTGAAGTGCAATGCCCCCCTCCCTCCAAAATAAGAAAAATCAATCCAGGGGAAGGGGCTTTTTCACGTGGTAGGGAAAAACTCTTTTTTATACAGTCCTACCTGGCAGAGGTACATCCTGAGAAATCATCCACCTACCAGCCCTTTGACATCATCCTTCATGTGTACAGAGTGGGGTAAAGGATAGGGGACTTTGTGCCTATTTCCCAGGTAAGAGCTGAATTGGCTTCTCAGAGGATGAAGAGCAGAGCAGGCCCGAGCTTCACCAGAGCTGTAGGTGGACAGTTTGGCCCAGCCCAGAAGCCTCTTCACCTGCAGCTTAGAGGGATAGCCATGATGGAACTTGGGCACGAAGGCCTGCAGAGACAGTGTAAGGACGCAGAGGCTGCTACAGTTTCTGGCACCAGAAAATAAGCACAGACTTATTTGATCTTGTGTCCATCAGCTCACCATTGACATGAAGTAGTATCAGATCATGGTAAGTTCTGGATCAAGAATTGTGGAAGGTGGTAGGGAGAAGTGGCCATAGAAACTATCATTTATTGAATACTCATTCTTTCATATACTGTGCTAAGTGCTTTACATTCATTTTCTCATTTTAATCCTCACAACAACCCTATGAGGTAGGTATTATTACCATTTACAAATGAGAAAACAGGCTCCGAAAAAATTAGGTCACTTGCTCAAGGTCACACAGCTAGTCAGTGGTAGAGCTGGGATTTGTCTGTTGCCGAAAGCCCACGTTCTTTTTATTGTACCCATCTAGGTGGGCCTTGAGCAAAAGGTAATTTCACTGCTCAACTCTGCAAAGGGCATCTGGGAGTGGAAGTTGCCAGCCACAATCACCGCTGGTAGGGATGCATTGAAGCCGACTTGATATTGGTTTTTATTCCACTTGGCATTTTCCCTAAAAGAAACATGAAGAAAGACTTCTGAAGCAAAGTAAGACTCTCATGAAAAATCAGAAATGTGGTATCCTCAAGTTCCCTTCTGCCACTTCCTTTGTCATCTCAGAACCTGTGTGTGGTATCTGACCCTGGTTGGCAGAGATCAGAGGTGTAGTTCTTCACCCAGCTCTGTCCCTGAAGGTGTCTAGGAGGAAACGAGTGATATGGGAGAATAGTGGGAGCGGTCAGATCACATCCCAGCAGTCTCCTGCTCATCCACTCCTGGAAAAGATAGCTAAACCTTTAGACCCCCATTTAATGTCACAGGTAAAAGACTACCATGTTCTCTCTTGTTCCAATTGTCCCTTTTCCTAGGCAGCTTGGAAGAAATACCTCTTCTAGTGGCTTACATCTATTATTTTCTCATAATTGTTAAAAGTGAGCAGGAGAGAAGGCAGGAAGCCAAGAGCAAGAGAGACAGGATACAGAGAAAGGAATACATGTAGCACCGGGAAACTTGCCTGCTTGTCAATACCTGATGCACTTACCAAACGGTCTTGATTAAAGTCTGACCATTGATTTCGCTACCTAAGAAGAGACAATGACAACACACCTAACATCCAGAGTAAATGAGACTGAAGGATAGTTGTGAGAGAGATGTGAGATGGGGATGGGAGAGGAGAGCAGTTTCTGTTACTCAGATTTCTTTCTCACTCTCTGGTGCCTGTTGCAGAGTGTCAGATGAGATTTTTTACTTCTGAAAATTGTTTTCTGGGTCATGGTACAAAGGAGAAAATCTCCAGGCCTGGGGATGAATGCTGGGGTCCCAGAAAATCTAGTTTTTTCCCACTCCCCTGCTCAAAATCAACTACATTTCAACTCTTGCTACCTTACCTGGTTGACCTGCTTGAGCCATCTGCACCCCACTGAGCATTGGCTGCTGCTGGCTTGGAGCTCCTGCCATCTGCACCTGCTGTAATCCTGATGCTCCTGCAAGGATTGTCCCGGCTCCTGGCTGGCCTGGCTGGCCAGGGCCACTGCTACCTGAAGGTCTCCAATTAGA
>CAUYRB010002548.1:0-58116 GCA_963574695.1 Propithecus perrieri | reverse complement strand
AGGGGGAGGGGAGGGGAGGGAAGGGGAGGGGGAGGGAGGGGAGGGAAGGGGAGGGGAGGGGGAGGGGAGGGGAGGGGAGGGGAGGGAGGAGGGGGAGAGTGATACCCAGAGACAGGGCCCAGAGCAGCGGAGAGAACCGCGTGGAGACACGTGTGCTCTGGACGTCAGGCGGCAGACAGGTGCGGTCTGACTGTGCGCTCCCCAACACACCGCAACGGGGCCCGGGCACACACACACCTACCGCGGACTTTGCACCGTGTCACCCCAGGTGGGTCCCAGATTTGTTCCCGTTCATCCGGGAAGGAAAAATCCCACCAAAGACTGAGAGATCAGGGAGTGTATTTCCAAAGAACCCGAAAGAACGTACTTCCACGCCGGCCCCTCATGCTCCGTCCGAGCCCAGGAGGGGCTGCGCGCCAGGACTCGAACGGCCCGCGCGGCAGGGACGCGGCAGGGCGGTGACACGGTGTCCCGGCAGATGGCGCCGCGACTGCCACACCCGGGATCACGCCGCGTCTGTACGGAACGTGAGCTTGGGCGTCCAGACCCGCTCCTGCGGTTTGGGGTTGGTGCGTGCTCGGCTCGGGAGCCTGAGCGGTGCGTGGCGGACCAGCGACGCGGGCAAGGTCACGGGGAAGCGTTGCTTTCCTCGGTGGTGCGTTTCTGTTCTGCGCAGGCAACGGACCGTCCCACTGGGCCATCTCGGGTGTCCTCGGCATTCGTACCATTTGCCGTCGAATATACCCCAGGAGGAAGAAGTGCGTGTCTTTGCTTTTGCTGTTAAACGTAATCGGAGGCGATCTTTGTGACCATCCTGGATCTTTATCTTAGCGTAATTACTTAGCTTTAGAGAGCAGCACTCACGCGCATGCGTGGTGTGGACGTGCAGGCAGACATGCAGAAAGGGGAAGCAGTGCCTGCCGCTATTTCATAGAAGCCGTGATTAATATTGAAAATCTGCCTAAAGGAAGAACTTTGTATAGGATATTGCTAGCTCAGTGGGCTCAGCAAAGTAGAAAAACTGATAGATTAATAGAGACAAAAAAAAAGTTGACGCAGTACTCGATGCTAAAATTCCAAAATTAGAACTCATCTGTATTTTGCAGGTTTGAGAATCATCGCCAGCTAAAATACATCTTTGGATGAGAATGTGCATTGGCTCCTAGAGTCAATAACTATGTGAGTATCTATGTATGTCAGTTTGTTTTGTAAAAGTGAGATGATACATTGAAACATGTTCTTTCTTTCTCATTTTCTTGTATATGACATTTCCCCCCTTCAACCAAAGGACCCCTCTGCCTTAGGGAGAGTTAGAGTTACTGCAGACATGTGAACAGAAAGAAAGCTGCTGACTTCCAGAATAGGATTTTGAAACCCATAAAACATAGTCTTGAAAATCTATAAATTTGAGAGAGAAAAGGGATTTCTAAAGCCTCAAAGGCTTCCCTTCCATCTCATGAGCAAAACGAGCAGGGCTGCTCATAAATTTGCTCTAAGCCATTGGCAAAAAGAACTTAGGATGTGCCAAAAAGAAAGTTCCAACCAGAAAGAAAAGTGCACTTACCATGTTGTTTTGCAGTTACACGTTTGATGGGGGAGTTGTGGTGAGAATTAATGAGCTAATGTGCCTGAAGCATTTAGCACAATTCCCAGCAGGTGATAAACACTCTCATGTTTACAAAAGACATCACCGCACTAAGCACACTACCTGGTAAACATCACCTCTCTCCCGTCCAACTAGGCTGTCAGTGGGTCAAAGGCAGGGATTCTGTTTTATCCATTGCGTCACCCTCGGCCCCATCAGAGCTTGTGCTCGATGAATATTTGTCGAGCAAATGAGCCTCACTAGTCCTAGACAAAGCAGACATGCAGGGAGAGGGGAAAGTCCTCCTTGCTCTTTGTCATCTGTCTACATGACACCATCACCTCAAGCACCAGTCTGCGGTTGGTTGCGTTAAAGAAAATAAAAATCTAAAATTAATCATCTGAGTTTTAGATTGGATATGCATGAGTTTTTTGATTTGTTTTGTTTTTTATGGGTATGATCAAATAATCAGATGGGCTACCAAAAAATGTGGAGGACTCTCTCTCCTCGGTGCGCTCTGAGACGCAGGTCACACCCGTCCTGGACGATTTGGACGTTTTGCATGAAGACAGAGACTTGGGCCCCATCGTCTCTGAAAGTGACTTTGGCTCTGTTATCCTATGATTCTATTAAGCAGCTAATATTTTCCCTGTAATTTGCTCTTAGCGGCTGCCTAATAACATTATAGGTTCTTTCATACGGTGCAGTGAGGTGACATTAATCTAATACCACGTACCGCTCTGCTGCTGCACTCCTCGACCCTGAATAATCCAGACGCCTTCCCTCCTTTTCTTCAACTAAGCAAATACCGTCCTCAGGGCTGTGAGCCGGTACCTGTCATGTGCTCTGTACTTAACGAAAAATCCACCTGGGGTTTCAGATACTTCATTCACCAGGCCTTAAATTCTTCTGTTTCCTTCTTTCATCCCGTGCAAATTATATTCTTTTTTACTATTATAAATTAATTACTAACCATAAAAGCTGGATGAAGAATCTGGATGCAGCACATTGAAAAATAACTGAACGTGCCCCAAACTCATCGTCAGCCGGTGCCTGCCTTTCCTCGGTGGTGCCGGCTGGCGTCTCTCCACTCACACGGGCGGGCCGGGGAGGAGCAGTCCCGGGGTCAGAGGGCCAGGATGACGTGGAAGCTCCTTTCTTTTTCACCTCCCAATCTCTTTACCATGAAAGAGATGAAAGCGAATTATTTAAAGGAAACGTACTGACACAGGAGACGTTATGGCTTCACGAAATAGCCGACTTGTCCCTAAGGAGAATTAGAATCTGTGTGGGTCCTTGAAGCCTTGAGCCAAAGGTCGCTCTCGCACTGCAACAGCCGACACGCCGTCCCGCTCTGCCTGTGCTGCGCCTATCTTCTCTGTGCTTCACCGGTCGCGTGAACTTGACGCTGCGTACCAAGGCCCTAGTTAATGCCCGGGTGTGACATGCGCTCAATCGATGGCACGTCTACCGCCATCCTTTATTCAGAAACGTCGTATTGAATGTGTATTCGATGACGGGCATACGGAAGAGAGAATATGGTGCTTGCCTCATAAATGTTATATTTTAGCTGTCACCACGATTTTTATGAAGCTCATTGTTAAAAAATGTCTAAGCCTCATTCTCCATCCATATATGTATACGTTAATTTATAAATTATATGCTGATTCTACTGTACCAAAAATTATACACATTATAAAACACATACAATAAATAGCTACAAGAGAATTCACGGTTAAGATCCCACTGGATTCTCCCTTTGGCGCACACACCACACTTCGGGACCACCGTTTTAGAGCAGGAATCGGCCAACTTTCCCGGAAAGGGCCAGACAGTGAACAGTGAAGGTTTTGCAGACCACACGCCGTCTCTGCTGCATGTTCTTCTCTGCTTTCTTAAAAAATTTAAACAACTCTTTAAAAATATAAAGCGATATTTAGCTCCATTTTTGGCCATACCAGAAAAAAAAAAAAAGGCTCAGGCTGTAGTTTGCCCATCCTTGTTTTGAGTATACACTATTCTAGATTAAATGATTCCAGACAACTAGCAAATATACAAATACTACAGTGAGTTCTGGATGAAATGAACTGTTTAATGCAAGGGAGACAAAAGGAAAGGAGGTCAACTTTGGGTGAGTCAGAAAAGACCACATTTAAGTTGGGACCTGCAGGATGAGAAGGAGCCGGTCACAGAAGAGCAGAAGGAAACCTCCCAGCAGAGGTCCCGGACCGAGGACCGCCGTGGCGCCTGAGTGCCGGAGCTGGGCGGGAAGGGGGAACAGCACATGCGAGATGGTTTGGGAGTGGGGCGGGAGCCAGCCTTGGCGAGTTTTGAAGATGCTTTCCCTAAAGTGAAGCATCGAAGCAGAAATGTGGTTGGAGAAGACGAAACCAGCAGATGATGTGTCTCAGGAATGTGGACAAAGTGAAATAACAACCAGAAGCTGGGGGATCCAGGTGGTGGCTCCTGGGGCCAAAATAAAAGTTACGGAGAAAGAAGCAGACTGTTTCGATTATGCCTTCAAGCTATTTAAGATGATTATTAAACTTTTAAGTTCTTTATTGATATTCAGCCTTGAAATAAAGTCATCACTGAGGTGTGTGCTGTTCTGCTTTCATTAACCAAACCAACCAAGCTTAGAACAAAGCCCTTATATTCCCACGCACTGGTTTTATTTCTTGGTTTTTTAAATTCTCTTCAAATTAAAATTTCATTAAACTGTCTCCCTTGGAAGACTACGCAAGAAGTAGGGAACACTGGTTTCCTCCAGGCAGGGAAACTGGGCATCTATAGCACGGAGGTGGGAGGGAGACAGTTCACCATGTATCTTTTTGTACCTTTAGAATTTTTTGTTTTTGAGACAGTGGAGACAATGTCTCACTCTGCCACGGGGCTGGAGTGCCCTGGCGTAAGCCTAGCTCACAGCAACCTCAGACTCCTGGGCTCAAGCGATCTTCTTGCCTCCAGAGTAGCTGGGACTACAGGCGTGCAGTGCCATGCCCAGCTAACTTTTTTCTATTTTCAGTGGAGACGGGGTCTCACTCTTTCTCAGGCTGGTCTCCACCTCCTGAGCTCAAGCGATCCTCCTGCCTCGGCCTCCCAGAGTGCTGGGATTACAGGCATGAGCCATGGCGCACCCGGCCAGCCAGAATTTTTGACCATGAGACTCTAGTATCTATTCAAAAAGCAAATAAATAAAATTAAATTTAAATTAAAAATTTTAAACTACATTAATTTTGTGCCACCCCAGATAAATGAAACAGTTCTCTAAAAATTCATTTGACTGGGGAAAACAGGCGATTTTGCCATTCCAATATTTTCAAAACATGATAAAGGTGACAACTTTGCAAAGCATGTGCATACGTGTAACAACACGATACCTAGAAAATATGAAAAAATTGATGAGAGAATGGAAGCAGTACAGGCACGACTTTAAAAGTCAACTTACACATTGGAAAATAGTTTGGCAATTTCTCAAAAAGTTAGAGTTACCATATGACTCAGGAATTCTACTCCTAGGTATATTCCCCAAAGAAGTGAAAACATATGTCCGCGTAAAACCTTGTATACAAACGTTTATAGTAGCATTATTTATAATAGCCAAAAAGTAGAAACAATCGTTTATCCACTGATGAATGGATGAATAAAATATGGCATATTCATGCAACAGAATATTATTCAGCAATGAAATAATAATAAATAATAACATGAAATGAAGTACTGATAAGTCCTACAACATAGATGAACCTTGAAACTTCATGCTAAGTGAAAAGAGGTAATGACAAAGCACATATTGTATGATTCTGTTCGTGAAATACGGGAATAGGTATATTCACAGAAACAGAAAGAAGCTTAGTGGTGGCCAAGGGCTGATGAGAGGAGGGGGGTGGGGGGGTGACTGCTGGTGGGTATTGGGTTTCTTTCAGGGTGCATAAAAATGTTCTAAAGTTAAACCATGGTGATGGTTGCATAACCCTGTGAATATATAAAAACCATTGAATTTTACACTTTAAGTGTGTAAATTGTATAGTATGTGAATTATATATCAATAAAGTCGGTATGTGTTTTTTTTTAAGTCAGCTTATAAAAGGCTACTCAAGACCACATTGGAATTTAAGGTGTAGGTGAGCTGCCACTTAAAACAAAAGACTAACAATGTCAATACGCTTGAATTTATAAAAATGGAAACCAATAGGACAGTTCTTGTTACAAAAAATTTAGTTTGGATTTCTTATTGTGCAGAAAGTATGACCTCCATGGAGTTAGTTACTCGGAGCACGAGTTGCCCGCAGCAATCTCTTTTCCACCTGCCCACGCATGCACGAGGAAGCCGGCTAAAGAGGGGAAAACATCACAAAACTATAAAAAGGCCAGAAATCAATGAGAATGGCCTTTAGCACTTTGATACAGCAGACACTGCGATTCCCTCCTGCCTGTGAGAGAACAGGGGTCCCGGGACTGCGGAGAATCTGCAACTGGATAACGCAGAGTTGGTGAGCGTTCATAGCTCGTTCCGTAAATCGTCCTCCATTCCTGACACATCGTTACACTGACAAAGCTGCCGGCAGTTTCCTTTGTTTTGTAAAATATTCCTATTTTAGTTTTTGTAGTTTTGCCAATTTTAAAAACTCCTAAAGTTAGTATTTGAGAGATTCGTGTAGTGATTGATAGCAGCATACACTATGCATTGTAAATCGCATTCTTGCCATGTAGAATCCGCCAGTGGGTTACGTGTGGTCACATTCAAGTTCCCTACGTGAAAAATTCAACGGCTGTACAGGAATCCATTCACTCTTCTCTCAAAAGCTAAATTTTCAAAGACTTTGCTCAGTCTTAATTTCATAATTTTCTAAGAGCAGATGCTTTCAGTAATGATACATTAGAAGTATTTTTCAAACTTTCTGGGGCAGAATTTTTTAAGCTAAGATCAATTTATTCACTCAGTTCGCATTACAAGGTAGAAAGGTATACAGCAGGGAGGAACTTGTTGCAAATATTGGATAAAAATCCTGTATTTGCCAACATTGTCATCCATTAAGAGGCAAAGGACAGCTCGCAGCAGCTCTCATAAAACAATATTTATATCTTCAGTCTGGACCTCTTTCTGCCCTCCAGACCCCTGTAACCAGCTGCCATGTGACATTTCCACGTGGCAGTCTAATAGACACCTCAGCCTTCCCTGCCCGAAGCCCAGCTACTGATCTTTGCCCCTCAAACCAGCTCCTGCGGACGTCTCCCCTCCTCAGTTAGGGACAACTCAGCTCTGCCAGCTGCTCAGCGAAAACCTTGGCAGCAATCTTAACTCCGCTTTTGCTCTCACACACCTCATCTAGTCAGCGGCAAATCCTGGCAGCTCCATTGTCAAACACACACAGAATTTAAACATAAACTTCTCGCCACGTCCCTGCCACCTTCCTAGTCCAAGCCCCCATCATCTCTACCTGAAATGCCAAATGTGGTATCGCCTGTTGTGCAGTTTAATCTGATAACATCTGACTCGCACAGTGTTAAAAAGCGCTGGTTGTATGAGCTCAAACGCGTGGCTCCCAGACCTCATGCAGAAAAACACGAGCAAATGTCATCTATTAGTTTATCTTTTGCTTTCTGTTCACGAGTAGCCTTGACTTTCCACAGTGACAATTACTCTAGGATAAAATTTAGCCGCGAGAAGTCGAGGCGGAGGGGGTGAAGGGCGGAGCCCCCAATCCCAGCCTTCGGAGGGACAGTCCTGGAGAACCGCCTTCCCCAGCCAGCGCCTGCCCCGCCGGTCCCTGTGCGAGAGGCACACGTGTCCCCCAGCCTGCACCTGAGAGAACCAAGCCCGAGGGGTCCACCCCAGCGCTCAAAGCCCGGACTGACGCCTGAGAAAGGGCTTCACGCTGGGAGATTTTTACCTCCAGCTGCTGGACAGGAAGCAGACACGCATTCACGCCTCTGTCCCCAAAACCGGTGAGGACGTTTCTCAGACCAAGGCAGCGGGCAGCCTCAGGCCGTGCTCCGCCACCGCTGCTGGCCCTGCTGCGCCCTTCCCTTCTTCCTGGCAACGAATTCCAGCCCTCGTCCCTCTCTGTCACTCGCGCCTTCGACAGAGGCTCACCGAAGCACCCACCGCGGGCCCTGTGCTGGCCGCGCGTGGCTGTGACAGACACGTGAATGGTCCCACGGCTGGAGCTGCTGACATCGAGGGAAAGGAAAACAGGTGAGAGACAGGACCTGTGCGATAGTGGCAGGAGGAGGCCGGGCCGTGTGGGAGACAGAGACCTGCGGTGCCCAGCGAGGCAGGCGCCGAGCGGGAGGAAGACGAGGGGAGGCGAGTGGCAGCCTTGCCGACTGCCCAGTCACGGCGGCGACGCCCTTGTGCGCGTGTCCGAGCGGTAACGCCTGAATACACTTTGTTGATTGCTCCCTCGAGAGGAGGAATGGGAGAACACGATGCAGAATGACTCACCCTCTCAAGGAGGACCTGGAATAATTTAACATGGACAGATCCAAAACCAGCGCCGTCACTCTCCGGGACAAAAGCCACAGAAACTCCCCAAAGCGAAAGACAAGCGGAGTCTATTTTAACTGTTCCATTCCCCTGGTCATGCCCTGACTTGGGCCTGTAGTTGCGGATGTGAGTCCTGAGGAAATTCCCAAGATACTCATATTTCCTCCTCTCTCCTCTTTCTCCCACTTTCACTGGGGAGAAAAAGAAAGTTTGCTGTCTGCGCCCCCTTTTGCTGTCTGCATCTGTGTCACGCCTGCCCCTTCCCGCCCGTGGGGGCTGCTGTCGTCTCCACTCGTGACTCACCAGTCTCTGCGTGTCCCCCAGAGATGGCGTTCGTGCCTGTGCAGGGATCCGGGGAAGGAGGAGGTGGGCTGGGAACCCGTGACAGTAAGGACATCCTAAAGCTGTACGATTTTCTGAAGGAAAGAGCGACTGCCCCTGAAATATTTCATTCTGAAATTTGGCTGCTGGCAGCACCACGATGACTTGAGCCCCCGTGTGTTGCCAGCAAATGACAGCAGGGTCCGCCGGGCTGGCACCTTCCTCCCTGGAATCAGTTCCGGGCTGAGAGCAGGAATTATGTCTGTCAGGTAATTAAGAAAACCGACAGGAAGCAGCATTTGGCCTCTTTGAAGGTGAACTACAATTTGTAGAAGATAATCTAAATCTAATTTACCAAAATTCCAGATGGCAAAGCTACGACCGACGTTGCCTCTGCGTGAGGCTCATATTAAATTACTCTTTCTTTACCTTTTACTGTTCTGTAAATTTTAACTGTAACACAGGAGCGAAGGACTAAAATTCCGCATGGCCGAATGTGGAGCACAGCAATTTCCGGGTCACTGCTGGGTGCGAGGCGCAGGAACATTGATCAGGAACGCAGACTGCCGGGCTGGGACTGGGGCCGACCAACCAGTGTCAGAAGAACTAGTGTGCGCTCAGCTTGCTGAAGAATGAAGGGAGAAAGCAACATGAACTAAGATTTCAGCATAAGAAATGAGATCTGTTTTAAAAATTTACCTTTAGGCCGGGTGCGGCAGCTCACGCCTGTAATCCTAGCATTCTGGGAGGCCGAGGTGGGAGGTTTGCTTGAGCTCAGGAGTTCGAGACCAGCCTGAGCAAGAGCGAGACGCCGTCTCTACTGAAAATTGAAAAACTAGCCGGTGGTTCGCACCTGTAGTCCCAGCTACTCAGGAGGCAGAGGCAGGAGGATCCTTGAGCCCAGAAGTGTGAGGTTGCAGTGAGCTGAGATGAGGCTCTGTACTCCAGCCTAGGTGACAGAGCAAGACTCTGTCTCAAAAGAAACAAAAAAATTTACCTTTATCTCAAGTAAGGGGGAAAGACACAAGCCATCAATCCCATCTGCAAACTCCTAGGGAGAATTGTTTTATGCTTTCACTGCTGTTACAGTGGAAGAAAAGTATCTCATTCTCCTATGTGTGGAGTTACTTCTCAGAAGTTTGGTCTCTACTTAAGTAGGGGGACATATGGCTAGACCTTCTGGAAAGGTGTCAGTTTCAAGTCCTCAGATTGGAGCAGGCTCAAGCAGGGAGTTGTCCAGGCAGTGCCGTCACTGACTACCGGGCTTCCCACTCTCTTGCCCACGGTCCAGCTCTCCCTTCTGTGCTACCGCTTTCCATCCATGGAAATAGCTTTTTGCCACATGCAAAGTCCAGGAAAGATTCATGGTTTGACATTCTTGGGATTATGGGCAGAGATCGACTCTGCACTGCCTACCCTTTGCTCGAGTCAGCAAAACAGGAGGGGAGACTTTCTGTCATCATTCCTAAGACTTTCTGGCAAATATAAAGGATTAGAAAAACTATTATCTTGTACCTTTTTCTCTGTCCATTCCAGGAATTTTATGCTAAACCCAATAAGTCAACAGAGTGCTCCTAACCTGGGAGAAATTAAACTTGTTGTAACCAAGAGGACATTGTGTATTATAAAAGGCCAGCTTTACAAAAATCAATTTTTTCTCCCTTTGGACATCTTTCTGGAAGGCCAGACGTCATCAGGATTTTGGAGATGGTCTTTCTAGTTTTCATTTATATATCACTCTTTGGGAACAGCAGGAAGAGTGATGGTTCTCCACTGTATTTTTTTAGAGAAAGGATCTGGCTCTGTCACCCAAGCTGGAGTGCAGTGGCAGGATCATAGCTCACTGCAGCCTTGAACTCCTGAGCTCAAATGATCCTCCTGCCTCAGCCTCCCAGGTAGCTGGGACTACAGTGCACACCACTATGCCCAGATAATTTTTTTTCTATTTTTTATAGAGATGAGGTCTTGCTATGTTGCCCAGGCTGGTTTTGAATGCCTGGCCTCAAGCCATCCTCCCACATCAGCCTCCCAAAGTGCTGGAATCATAGGTGTGAGCCACCACACCTGACCTGCTTCTCCACTTTAATGTGTGGATAATGGGAACCATCCATTCGTCACCTTCCTGTTGTTCCCTGAAGAAGATAGTGGAATGTGGGTGTTAAAGCTACGCCCAGCAGCAAAGCCAAGCTGGGACACCTCAAGGGACCACCCCTCAAACCCCCGGCCTCTTCATAAAAAGGAAAATAGGTCTGTAGGAAAAAAGCAAGATGCAAACCAACCGCACTTCCTCTCCACCTCCCCCGCCTCGATGCCATGCCTAGACTCTCCATAAAAGTGGGCAGTACGTGGGGTTTCCTCAGCCCAAAAGATGACACCAAATCACCTGTAACTGCACCATGAAAGCTGCTTTTCTTTAGTATCAGAGGACCTCCTCATTTCAGAGTTTTCCATTAAAACTTGGAATCCCTTAGGAAAGGTGACTTAAATGACCATCGGCAATTGCCTTAAATATCGGCTAGCTCGTGAGCAGGGAAGGACACCGGCTGGAAGTGAGGGACTGGGACAGAGAGGCGGGTGTTGGAACGCGAAGAGCATGGCCAGGGGGAGGGCAGCAGGCCCTGACGCAGGGCCTGGAGGCCTATTCTGCCCCTTCAATAGGGCATGAAAAACTCAGGACTGGGCGCTGTGAAATGGTGACAAGATTAATGGCACTTGTTTACGAGACTGCGGTGAAGGAGGGGGACCATGCATATTTCAGTCACTCTGAGCGTCACGTGCTCTGTCTGTAGTGGTTTATCCGTGTTTAATTCAGGACTGGCCTTGGCTCTGCCACTCGGACTCGTCCTCCCCGTCTCTGCTTGCCGGCCTTGCTCCGGAGAGGAGCGGTGGCGTGGAAATCTCCGTGCTTAGGATTCACATGGTGAAATATATGATTGTAGCACACGGTCCCTCAGACTAAATTCTAATCTAATTGTTATGAACTTGCGGTATATGATGATAAAACATAGAATCCTTTCTAGTCTAAATATTACCTTTTTCTAGTTAGATGGCTACAACAATGGCAACCCATCATATTCAGGATATTTTCACCAACTACCAACAAGGTGTGGGGACAGTCCCCTCTGCGGTGGCCGACTCCCATCTCGCACAGCCTTTCGCCTGCCCCGTGCGGGTCGGTCACGGGCTCTTCATCACGGTCAGCAGCCCCCGCCTGCTTTCTGTGACAGGCGATGGCCTGTGGACACCCTGCAGCCCCACCGCACCCTGACTTTTCTCGTGTGCCTTTTATTTTTAATTAATGACTCTCAACGCCATGGACATCTCTGCTTCCCTGACAGTTCTCCGGCGTCTCTCCTCCGTGGAGCTCTCTCTCAGTTCTCGTTGCTTTTGTAACTGAAGAGCGTGCGTTGTAGGTTTCCGACAACACTGGGTTTGAATCCCAGCATGTTGGCAAGTCATGTGTGCGACTCCAGACAGATACTTGACATGATGCCTCTGCGTCCTCACCCGCAAAGGAAGCTACCGTGAGATAAAAGAGAGAAGAGAAACAAGAGAAATGACACCGCAGAGCACTGGGGAACTCGCCTGGCCCACGGAAGACGCCCAGTACGCTCTGATTCTCCCGTTTCCTCAGCTGCAGCCCGGAGACGCTCCCTGATTGCTCAGGGCTTGGAGATCCCGCCCCCGTCTGCGCTCCTCTGTCGCCGGCCGTCTGCCCCTCCATTCCAGGCCGGGCACCCTGCGGGAAGGAAATACGCCTCGCGGTTCCTCCGGACTGGATTGGGTGCGTCACACCTAGTAAATGAGGCGCTGGGGACATAGGTCAGTCGCTCCATTCCTCCTAACGTCACACGAGCAGTTCTATTTTGGAGGAGGAAAATAATCCAGTTTCGAGATTGCTGTAAGTATTACGCTCATCACTCGCTCAACCCCTGGCTTTGGTTCTTCTTCTTAGTGTGAAAGTCCCATCGCTGGCCTTTCTGTGCACACGTGACTAAAGCTTGTCTCTTTCTCCACATATGTTCCCCAGAAATACCACCGACAGTGTGAGCTCGACTCATGAGACTCATGGCAGGAAGCAGAATTCAACTCGAATAGAAGACACGGAGCATTGTTAACTCTGCCCACACCTCTAACTGCAGTCTCTTGTTAAGAGAAGCAACGTGGCGTGTTGAGGCACCTGCAGCAGCGGCAGCCACCACCACCCCGGGGACTGAGAGGACGGGGTGGCTGAACAAAGTAGGAGCCGTGGGCTTGGAGGGACGCAGCCGCTGCCAGAGACAGGGCTAGAGCGGAGCACGGGGCTCTCGGGGGGATAAATCCCCTGACTCCCCCACGTTGATCTGCTGCCAGTATTTCCTGTTTGCTGAATCTGTGCAGAAGCCAGCAGCAGGGGAGCCCTGGGGGTCCCAGGAATCGGCCCCCAAGGCATGGAGTAGAGCAAGGAAGGGAAGAGAGTGTATCTGGAGTGGGGGCTAGAGGACAAACGGAGAATGACCGGTAAAGGGCCACCTGCAGTTTGTGTCTCTAAGAGTCTCAGGAGTTACAGTTTCGTCTCATGTCGCGGCATAAAAGGCGGGACTGCAGAAGACTAGTCCAAGTTACCGTCACCAGTATTGGAGCAAACCAGGCCCGTGTGCCTGCTGACGCGCTGCCCGGGGGAGGACACAGCGCCACCCCTGTGCTCCCCCCACAAGCATCGTGACCTAAATGTCATCACACAACCCAGACCGAGGGACAGTCTGCAGTGTTTTGCAAAACCGTCAAGGTCATCAGAGGTGAAGAACGACAGCAGAACTGTCCCAAATCAAAGGGCACTGACAAGATCTGACAACTGAACGCAACATGTCATCCCGGATCGGATCCCGGATCAGACAGTTGTTTTTCTCTAAAGGACACTAGTCAGACAATTCACAAAATCTGAATAAGATCCACCGATTAGAAAAATACAGTACCATTGTCAATTTTCCTGATGTAGGTAATTGTATTGGGGTTATGTAAGAGAATGTCCTTGTTAGAAATACACTTGACAGTATTTCATGGGAAGAGGGCACAATGTCCCCAACTTACTCTCAAATGGTTCAAAAGTGTGCATGTGTGTGCATGTGCATGCATGTGTGTGCGTGTGTGTGTGTGCGTATGTGTGCGTGCGCATGTGTGTGGAGAGAGAGAGAGATGATAAAGTAAGCAAATGGGGAGATGTAAACTATTTGGCAATTTGAGGGAAGGGTGTTCGGGAGTTCTTGTACCAGTCCTTCAACTGTTCCGTAAGCACGAAGCTGTACTTTAAACGAGGGGAGAGGGAGGGGAGGGGCTGGCCGCGGAGTGAGGGCAATGCTGGTGGGAACTGCTCTTTACATCGAGAAAATGCTCAGCTCCCCCGGTTTTGCTGGAGCCTCATTAAATGCAGGCTGCTCGGACCACCCTGGCCCCCGCGACTGCTCCCGCTCTAGAACTCTCACCGGGGTTCTATTCCTTTCATGAGCATTTGTCCTGTTTTCATTTTTAATGGTCCGGTCTCAATGTTTCAATGTTGGAAGCTGCCCCTAATTCTTTTTAGAAGTATGAATGTTCACTTTAAAATTGGCAGAAACCAAGAAAAGCAAAAGGCCATGACATGTCTTTGTCGGAGGCTGGCACTTTCTGCCAGCCGCGTAAGGAAATGAGCGATGAGCATAATACTTGTGCCAGTCTTGAAACTGGATTCTTTTCCTCCTCCAAAATAGAACTGCTCATACCACATTAGCTTTCTGGAAGAACTGGAGCCATTGACTGAGTTCCCCACCGCCTCATCCTGTCCCTGAGCAGTTGTTTGAAAAGGCTGTGACTACACACACTGCACACCACATCTTCCTGGATGTCTTAGAGAAAACCAATAACTACATTGGCTTTTAGTGTGGGAAAGGCACAGCTAAAGCTATTAAGACTTCAAGGAAAGTTAGACTATGATTCTAGTCTTAGAAAAATTCTCATATTAATCGGGGTGTTTAGTATTGGTGCTGATTTTTTTTTGTTGGGGGGTTTGGAGATGGGGAAAGG
This sequence comes from Propithecus perrieri, assembly GCA_963574695.1. Lineage (NCBI taxonomy): Eukaryota > Metazoa > Chordata > Mammalia > Primates > Indriidae > Propithecus > Propithecus perrieri. The sequence continues at coordinate 43,681 of CAUYRB010002548.1, read as the reverse complement.
TCCATGTTTCTCAGCATGCTATCAATTTTAGCCCAACAGGACTCTAAGAAAAATGAAGAAATTCTACCATGTCACAACATGGGATTGAAAAAGAGGGAGCCCTGGTACCAAGTATCAGTATGATTGCTTTTAAGATCTAGACTACCAGGCAAGTACCATTAGTTTAAGCATCATTTTTTTATGACATCAGAATTTCACTGTGTTATTAATTCAACCAATAGGTATTAGGTGCCTACTGTGTGCCAGGCACCACGGGAAACAGTCAACGAAGACTTGATTTTGCCCTACGTTGCTTTCGCAGCCCATGATTTTCTGTTGCCTGCAAAACTGATGACTTTGTAAATGCAATATCATACTCTGGCAGATGGAAGTTTCTATCGATACAGGACTTCTTGCAAGAACCAGACTTAGGGAAACGACATTTCGGGATTGTGAAAAGTTTAGTCTAAAGCTGCCTGCTTACATATCTTATGTTCAGTCTAAAGGTTTCCACATAGTGAATTGTAGCCTAACTGGATGTGTAAACTGACCACAACTTATTCTTGTAACAAATAGCCGGGTCTCCGCCAGTCGTGGCAGCTGAGTCTCGGCGGATGACAGGCGGCTGAGACAAGGCGAACACCGAGGCGGCCAGCCCAGCTGGTCTGCACCTCACTTCCGTTTTCTGTCCATAAATGTTCTATGACCACGTGGCCGCCCCTGAGGTGCTCTAAACCTATTCTGGTTGAGAGGGTGGGGGCTGTCAGACTCACAAATCCTTCTTTGCTCAATTAAATTCTGTTGAATTTAATTTATCTAAAATTTGTCTTTTAACACGATATTCACTGGGCAGATGGCTGGGCGTGGGGGGAACATTCAAGAGCCCAAAGCGCGGAAATCTCTGAATCTACAATGTTCACCCATAGATAGTTCATTCATGTGATGATTTATTTTGCTAAGAAATGTCATTTTGGTAAGCCGTAGTCGGGTGTCAAAACACATTTTTGAATAGTACATCTGGTTTAGTATTACAAACTGAGCAGCAGTAGAACAAGAATAAATTCCATGTATGTTTTTGCCTTAGTCCTTTTGGGCTGCTATAACAAAATACCTGAGACGGGGTGATGTACACACAATTGAAATTGCTCACAGTTTTGGAGGCTGGAAGTCTAAGATCGAGACATTGACAGGTTCACTGTCTGGTGAGGCCCTGTCCTTGCTTCCCAGATAGCACCTCTGCTGTGTCTCCACACGGCGGAGCTGGAAGGGAGCAAACCCTCTCTCAAGCCCTGTTGTTAGGGCCCTGATCCCACCCAGGAGGCTCACGACTTGGGGCCCTACCTCCGAATACTATCACCTTGGTCATTAAGCTTTATCATGAATCTGGGGGACACATTCAGACCACGGCAGGTCTACTTGCTCACATAACTGCTTCATGTCACCTTTGAGTTTACGGACAATAACATGCTGCACGATTCCAATCCTAATTGCAGAAGAATCCCAGACATGTTTGCGACAATAGCCTGACACCATCACCATCAGAGCAAGTGCTCCCAAGGTGAGCACTTTGACGTACCGCGCTGATTTGGATGGAGGGATGAATTCTGGTGTATTTGTTGAAGAAATAACTTCATAACTTTATAATACCCCTTTGTACATGAGTTGGAAGGCCTATAACAATCTAATGCAATCACTAAAATAACATAGAAAATTTTTCACGATGTGGTAAAATGCTCGCGGTAGAATGTTATGTGCTAGCCAGCCTCCAAGAGGGTCCCCAACATTTCCCTTTTCCTGACGTTCACGCCCTTGTGTGGTCGTCTCCTACACTGTACCCGGTTTAGTCTGCATGACCAATAGGATGATGATATGTCACTCCTGAGATCAGGTTATAAAAGGCTTGGGATTCTCTCTCTGCCCCGCCCCAGGGGAGGCCAGCTTCCCTGTGGTGCGGGCTCTGCAGAGAGGCTAACCTGCTGAGCAACCGCAGCCGCCTTCCAGTAGCTGCAGAATGACGTCGGACGCTAATTCCCAGCTTTCAGATGACTTGTGACCACAGCCCCAGCTTCACTACCACCGCATAAGAAATTCTGATTCAGAACCACTCAGCTCAGCTGCTCCCAGGTTCTCGACCCTCAGAAACTGTGTGAGATAATGTGTTTATTGTTTTAAGCAGCTAAATTTTGGGGTGATTTGCTGCACACAACAGATAACTCACACTGCTAAATGAAAACCAAAAAGGTGTGATAGAAGTTTCCTTAAATGTGAACAGTGATTATCACTGACCGATGAGTGTAATTTTCATTTTTTATTAGACTTCTTGTATTCTTTCCTAATTTTCCACGTTAATAACATGTCATATTTCTTAAAGTAGAAAAAAAACAAAAAAAGGAGAGCCTTTTGTTTGCAGTTTGTTTCAATATTAACACAAAGTGCAATTTAAAATGGATTTTCTTTCCTTTTATTGCTGTATGTGGGCCCCGAGATTCTGCAGGGCAATGAGTAGTTGTAGAAAGAGGGACCGCAGCGCCAGACGCTGTAATCTGGCCAAGAGTCTGAATCGAGCACTAACCAGAGGTGGCCGACCAGGTGACTCTGGCGAAGGAGCACACCGCCACACCAGCTAGTGCTTTGCAAAGCCCTTTTTGATTAGGACATAATTTCACCCTTACAGAAAAGTTGCAAGAATGGTACAGAGAATTTCTGTGTACCGTCATATCTGTACACCAACAGTCTCTCACTAGAATATGAATATCTTATATTTGCTTTATCATGCAAGATAGATGATAAATAGAGATGCATAATGTGTAAGTCTCCTCTTCATAGCACTTATCAGCCTTGTAATTTTACATTTATTTGTGTAATTATTTGATTACATTTGTCTTTTCGGCTAGACTGTAATTTCCACGACTTTTTGTTTGCCATTTTATACTGGAGGTTAAAACTGGCTCATAGCACATGCTCAATATTTTGTTTCACGAATGAAGAAATGAAGGGAATGGGAAATGCTTCAAATCTTATACAACATCATTCTTCTTTCCCATTTTCTGTGATACTTTCCCACAAGACCTTTAGATATTTTTACCTTTTTTTTTTTTAGAAAAATTTTAAAGTTATTTAAAAAAATTTTATGTGTTTTATTTGTGCCTATTGGTTGGGCAAGGCAGTAAGATTCAACATACAATGCCAAAAATCCAAAAGCTGATGGAAGGCCACAGAAAACAGGGAAGAGAGTTGGAGGCCGAAAAGTAGGGCCTAGAAATGGCATTCGAAGCAGGACATTAAGGTAACATTTCCCAATGGAGTAGGCTATTTAAATTCTGTGTATCAGTCAGCATGGGCTAGGTTATGCTGCAGTAACAAACTGTCCCAAATCTCAGCATCTTAAAGAAAGATTTATTTCTAATTCACAATATATGGGCACCATATGATCCTTTGTGCTCAGCTAGGAGCTCTACTCAAGCAGCCCTGTCAGGAGCCCTGCTGGTCATCGTGCCCGAACAAAGCGGAACTCCGAAAAGTCTCGCATCACTAATGAGATGCTCTGGCTTAAAGGTGACATTTTTCATTTCCCCTTTCAACTTCACATAACCCCACACAACCACAAAGGCAGCTGGAAATAAGATTCTACTACATACCCGGAAGACAGGACTGGTAACATTTGGTGCAGAGCACTAATGACTACGAGCAGCATCACTTTTCCTTCTCTGCAATCTCTACTATAAATTGGATTTTAGGGAGTGACAAACAGCAAACAATGAGAACTTTACAGATGCTCAACATCAAGCCATTGCTTTTATTTACCCAACACAAATGTTTCCCAGTTTCCCATCCCTCACCTGTCTTCCTGCGATGTCTTCAGTGTCATCCCTGGTCATCTCAGAAAGATTTAAGAACCAAAGCCAAAGCGTCCCTAATCATTGTTTGAACTCTTTGTAGTATACTCATTTATATCCATCCATGTCTGCAGTCAACAAATGCATAGCACACCTACCATGTAGCGATAGAATCAGACTTTCTCATTGCAAAAAATTAGTCACAACAGCGTACAATTTCTCCTGTTTCTTTGAGATAATGGGGTAGTAAGGCAAAAACACCAATGTGCAGAATCAACTATATGTTCCAGATACAGTAGCTGAAGAAAGTGGCCTTGATGCTAGTATTAGATTTCTGAGAGTAGCCAAAGCCCGGTTACGTCGGCCAGACTACCTTGTATTAAACTAAATTGCTAACACAAACAGGTCAGCTTACAACAGTAATCTTGATATTTGTTGAATCATATTTACAAAACACAAGCAAAGCAACCTTTGGCTGTGACTGAGCAGTAAACAGAAGCAAGAATTGAATCATGTTTCAGATAATTTAAATATGAAACAGGAGACAGGAGTTCTACCAGATACCCCAGGGATTTTGTGAACTTTATTAAATCAACTGAATAATTTAGCTCTCCTGAATGCTAGAGTTCCCTTAACTTCATCCTGTGTGTGTGCATTTGCCCGAGTGTGTGTGTGTGTGTGTGTGTGTGTGTGTGTGGTTACGTCACTACTCACCGAAAGCCTCGAGGTAAACCAGCACAGTGAATGGCAGTGTTGGGAAGTTGGAAAATTAGATAGGGAAAAGAGGACTGAGCCCATGGAAAATCTTTTGAGAGATCCCAGAAAGAGGAAAAGCAGTTTCTGGTATTTCATTTTTCTCCTTTGTTCACTCAGCCCCTCCTATGTGCTAAGCGCTGCTACAGGAGCCAAAGATACGGCAGGGAGTGCTCTGGGAGGGGTCTCTGCCTTCGTGGAATTTACATTCCAGCTGGTGGGAAAGACAATCAGCACATACAGATATATGTGGTAACACCAGACCATAACCAGCGCTATGAAGAAAATAAAGCAGGATAGAAAATGTGACAGATGATGACAATGATTAGGACATGGCTTTTTATTTATTTCTTTCTTTATCTGAGACAGAGTCTCACTCTGTTGTCCAGGCTAGGGTACAGTGGTGTCATCACAGCTCACTGCAACCTCAGACTCCTGGGCTCAAGCATCCTCCTGCCTCAGCCTCCCGAGTGACTGGGACTACAGGCGCCACCAGGCCTGGCTAAGTTTTCTATTTTTTTGTAGAATCAGGGTCTCGCTTGCTCAGGCTGGTCTCCAACTCCTGGGCTCAAGCGATCCTTCCGCCTCGGCCTCCCAGAGTGCTGGGATTACAGGCATGAGCCACCACGCCCGGCCCCTGATAGATTATGGACAGACACTGAAAGTTGAAAAAAAGACCCCATTTATATAGAAATTTTTGTCATCTGCATAAAAAATTATGGAGAATATTTACTAAGCTGCAAAAAGGATTACAGAGTTTGCTGGGTTTTTTTCACTTTCTCTATTCTGTTCAAATTTTTTTATAGTAACAAACTGTCAACAAAGGTTTTTACTTGACAGTGAAATTAATTCTGTTATTGTGGTTTTTAAAAAATCACGTCAAAAAATTCTTACACAACCAATATTTTTATGCCACAGCATTCTGGTAATTTTTAACAATGTAGTTACAAGCTTTGCAAATTCTTCAGATAGAAAGTACAGTTATATATCACTCCTTGGCCTTTTGGCTAAGATCAGGTGTAGAAAGTACAGTTATGGACTGAGGCAGAAATGCCACTCCTGGTGACAATGGACAAGATGAATTTCCGACGGTCTCAAAGAAGAGAATGACTTCATTAAACGAAAAGAAATCGGAAGCAGAGTGTGAACTGAAGTCCCACGAAAGGCCTCTGGCTCCCAGAGCAGGAGTGAACTTGTCATCGATGAATGAAACGAAATGAAACAAAGGGGTTAAATCTAAGAGAGGAAAGAAGGGACAGCATTGGGAATCCAGTCGTTCAGTGAAGTCTGTCTATATCCTGTAAATCTCTGAGGCATCTTTGGGCCTCAAATTTCCATCCATCTCGAAATAGTATTGCCAATTAAGAGTTATTTATGTGAGTCAAACAAAAATTTACAGTTCTAAATAATTAGTCATTCAGCGCTTCTGTTGATGCCAGAGCCGATTTGAGCACTGGTAAAATACGTCTTTTCTCTCTTTTCAGGAAAAGAGAATGTGCAAAGTCAGAGCAAAGTGAGGGTTTTCAGCGGAGGCCAAGAATCACACTTTTCTGCCGCTCAGGCACAGGTACACACTGGCCGGACGGTTCGCTCACGAATGTGGAAATAACCGCCGTAGGGAAATGACCTCACAAGTCAGGTTAACAAAGGGCCAGATTCAAGGGCATCGACTAAGCGCGAAGAAGGTCTGCAGACAGGAAGGGTGCTGCCTGGCCGCCAGGGCGCCCGGGAGGGACTCCGAATGGCTGTTTCATTTGGAAGATGCAGGCGGCTCCTCATGCTCCTGTGTGGCCATCTGCCAGGTGAGGACGAAGTGCAGGGCAAGAAAAAGTCACGCAAAGCGGTGGCGGGCGTGCCACGCGCAGGAGGACAGGCCAGCACTCGCGAGGGAAATATTTAAGAGTTCAGGAAAGTAAATAACAAGAGGTTGCTTTACCTGCCAAATTTTTACAAGCAATGGATTGACCTCGATTAGTGTCAACTGAAAGGGTAATGTCTCAGGATGGACAGACTTGACCTTTCTGTGATTTTTTTTTATCAGCCCTTTGAATTCTACTGTAAACTCCTTAAAAACGTAACCACGTGGGATTGCAGAGCGCCGCGTCCTGGTGTCCGCGAAGGGCCTGTAACTTCTCCCAAGGGGGCTGCGTTGCTGGAGACAAAGTGGCCAGGGGTGGCCCCGCCGTCGGCCTCCACGGCCACCGCGTGAGGAGGTGGCTGCCCATGCCCACAACCCCACAGGCGATCTGGGTGTAAATCGCTCAGGTTGAGGATTTTTTGTTGCAATTTTTAAGCTGTCTACTCCCTCGTATGCACACAGATCAGCGCTGGTGCGGGGACATGCCTTGGCCTCTCCTGGTCCCCACGGGGAGAGATTTCTCCCCAGCCTCTCCCCACCATCTACTCCCTCCACCCTTGAGGAGCTGGAGGGATTTAACGGATTGGTCAATCTGGAAAATTTAACTGTCTCTATCCGCTCCCTTCTTTCTCTCGGAGGGAGCCACGCCTGCAAGAACCTCTCCTCCCCCGACCCCTCCCTGCCCCGTGTTGCCCTGCAGGACCTGCGGGTGGAGACCGCGGGGTCTGGGCTGGCGAGTCAGGCTCACTCTGGGGTCTGGTTGGGACACCCGTTTGGCTTCCCATGAAGCCACATCCTCAGGCCTGGCCACTATTCTGATATAAACAGGATTTGTTTTATTTAGACATCATAATTTAAAAATTTTATCAAATTGTTGAGAGACTGGACAGAGAGGAGGGGTACTACTGACTGGAGCTCCTCTTCAGATACCCTAACGTGGATGCTCGAATATGATGAATTTATTTTAACTCTAGCCCAAATACCACATCATTCAGAGTCTTAAGTGGAGATCTTTGGCTCCAAGAGGTCCATGAACTCCCTGCAAATGTATGCAAATCTTTTCATGTGAGTGCATTTTTCTGTCTCTAAGAAAGGTTAGGAAACATCCGCCTAATCATTGGCAGACAAAAAATTCGAATGACTTGCAATGCCAGATATTTTCAGCAAACCTACCGTTTTAGATTTTTCTCATTACTTCAAATCTCCACATATATATAAAGTAACAATTTGGCTCTATTTGCACTGTTTGTGGATGTGAGCCTTAGCCAAATGCTTCCCGCTGTAGCAGAGGGGAGGGCCTGAAAAGGGTAAAATGTTTTACGAGTTGTCATTTAACCTCCCCCCCAACACACACACACTCCTTTTGGGAATTAAACCTGCATCCCTGCCCCAGGGCAGTCATCAGACGGACAGGGAGTGTCCTTTGTTCTTTGTACCACAAGAGATGGCTCAACAGAATTGTCCTGGGGGAAGTGAGGAGATCGTCCTCACCAGAGATGCTACAGTTACACAGCAACAGCGGGAAGTGGAAAACTCCTTTTAAAACTCTGCATTTCTGCTTATAGATGGGATGGTGGTTTTTTTCTAAAATGTTTTTTCTAAATGTCCGCCATCCTCCTCATTTGCTGGCAAATTAATAAACTTCTCTTTCCTTTTCCTCAAACCGCTTGTCCTTGTTCTTCTGATTGGGCCTTGGGGACAAGTGCCGAACTTTCGGTGACAATGCAAGAAAGATGCTTGTGATGTTAGGCCTACGGCAGTTGGTGTATTTGGTTTTCTTTTTAGTGATGGCTCCTTAGCTGATTTATTACCATCCTCGGGACAAATAAAACAAAAGGTTTTTCCTTAAGTTTCGGGATTTTGGGGGGGGTCTTGTTTGTGTTGTCAATGGAAAATAACCCAAACTCTGTAAAATAATGTAAAGAGGTTTATTCTGAGCCAAGTTTGAGGACCATGACCCGGAGCCACACCCAAGAAGGCTTGAGCAAGAGGACTCACTGTATCTGGGTCACAGTTCGGTTTTATACATTTTGGGGAGACAGGAATTACACGTGAAGTCCTAAATCAATATGTGCAAGACATTGGTTTGGCCCGAAAAGGTGGGACATGTCAAAGTGAGGGCTGACAGGCTGTAGGTTTAAAGACTCTTTGACTTGTAATTGGTTAAAGAAATGAAGCTTTGTCTAAAGGCTTGGAACATTTTAAGACAAGGAGGTCTGTTAATCAGAGACAAGCCACCAGACATCTACCCAGACTCAAGTGGTTTGTTACGTAAATTGGGGACCTGCAGGTGTGGTTTAAGCTTTGTCTTGCACAGCCTTAGGCTTGTGAATGAGTCACAAAGGATCGCCCCAAGAAAGCAGGGGGCACGATGAGGCAGGTCTGACCCCCTTCTCATGTCCAGCAACTCAGCTTTAGGGCATTTCTGTCATCTCTAAAGTACAGCTTTCTCCTCCGACCTCTGTGAAGACACTCAGTTTCCAATCAGGAACTCTCTGATCATCTTAAAGATCCGAGAACGACCAGGGTGTCACTGCAGAGAACTCAGGGCCCTGCTTAAGTGGAAAATTGGAAAATTCCACTAAAGTGGAAAATTCCACTACCGGGCTTTGTCCTTTACATTCTTTACCTGAGACCCCACCTCCCCTGCGACCTTTCCCCTCATAAATCACCTGTAGTAATTAGTGTACCAGGCTGTAAAGTAGCTCAGGACTCTGCCTCACTAAGTTAACCCTGCTGTAACCGTGCCCCTCCCCCTTAAGCAGAGTGTATAAAAGACTGCAATGTTCTTTGTCTGGTGCTCAGAATTTGGAGGGAAAAATCCCCATCTGAGCCCGCTGGCGTGTAAACCTGATTTTTGCCAATATTTCTCTGTGTGTGTCCATCTATTCCCGGTCTGCCGTAACACTGCCATAGCCACCAGAGTTTTTCACACCAGCAAAATAAAATAAATTAAAACAAACGAGTGGAAACTAGATATGCCAGGCGAGTGTTAAACAACATAGACTTTCAGACCAAAAAAAAAACAGTTTAGTAGGAAAGGCTAAAAACATAATGATAAAAAGGAAATTTTCAACAGAAGCTAGAACAGTTCTGAAGCTGTGTGCATCTAATACATAGCTGCAAATTTTCCAAAACAAAAGTTGGCAAAATTACAAAGAGAAATTGACCGATCCATAGTCCCACAGAAATTTAACACCTCTCTCAGCCACAGACAAAACAAGCAGTCGATAAAGTAAATGATATATAAGAATTGAAAAACACTGAACTAGCAACTCCAAAATGTCCCCTGTGGAGACGAGACCGAGCTCTCCCCTTGCCGCGTGCAGAGCTTCCCTGAGAGAGAACTCGGAAACTCCACAAGACCTGCCAAGTGAGGCCAGTGTCCCGTGTGCCTGAGAAAAGTAAGGACCAGAAACCTTCTGGGGGTTTGAGAAACGACCTTATAAGGAAAAGCCAGACCCCACCTTGACCCTATAAAGGGAGAGCAGCGACCACAGCACCAAGTAGGGAGGTCTCGGCCAAGCACCCACAGCCGTCAGGGAGCTAAGTTTGCAGACGCTCGCATTGCACCTGCAGGCGAAGGCAGCCCTGCGCCGGGACGTGTGACGAGAAAGGCCCTATCGGGTGACTTGGAGACCCAGGCGAGGCCCTGCCGGGAACGGAGAGTTCAGAACTTCTGCAGATCAAACTGCAGGGTCCCTGCCCATTTCTTTTTCCTCATCGCGATTACAGAGAACAACAGACTCCCACAAGAGGAGATCTCAGTCCTTAACCCACCAGCCTCCTCCTTTCCTAGTTCGCCCGTTTGCCCCAAGCAGCCTCCCGGAATGGCTCATCCACGGGGACAGGCTGATGTGCAGCCGCTAAACACGTGTGGGAACTGGGAACTCAGCGGGTTAGTTCTGTCGAGGATCCGAGGATGCGGAGAGTGCAAGACACCCTCAGACAGAAGCTGGGCAGGAATAAAGCCTGCAGGCCCCGCTCGTACACAGCACGCTGTCTGCAAACGCAGGTGACGGGAAGTAAGGGCGGAGAGAGACTGAATGTCTGGGTGAGCCAGTGAGCTGCGTCCCCAAGATTAGGGCTCCAGGCTCCCAGAGCCACTCCCGCCGTGTGGCCCTGCTGCCTCTTCCTGTTTGTCCACTCCAGCTAATCATTACGTGAAATGTGAAAACCAGTCACGGGCGGGCGAAGAATGCGAAGCCGGCAGGTAATTGCAGATGCTGTTTACAAAGAGCCAAGAGAACGCAGTCTACACTGCAAGCGTTTCCCCATACGTACGACAGACAGACGTGCGCTCTAGCTGTTAGGGTGAATATCCTGCTCCATCTCACATCGAACTGAGCATTTCAGCAAAACAAGGCCTATTTTGGGCGAGGCATGCTGAAGTTTTTTGATTTGTGTTTTGGTTTTAACTCTTCAACAAACGTCACTACTTAAAATGGCAAGAACTGAATCAATCCATCAATAAACCAGTTCAGAACCTACATATTTTTTTGTCAGAGTCCTAAAATATGTATTTGTTTATAATCTTGGTAACATGGGGTTCACGGACGTGTATTCTCGGGGTCCCCAAGTTCTCACGTAAGCCCTCCGTTCTCTTCGCTGCCGATACCTTTCTGTTACTTGAGGAGCATCGCGTAGAGCCACGGCGGAGCGCCAGAGCGTTCCATGAGACAGCACCAACCGCGGCTGTCCCCCTGCACCGTGCGCGTTCTCTATTGCAACACTCCGTGAGTATTTTTAATTGTCTGGAGAAAAGTAGACGTTTAAAAGGTGACAGTTTAACTACCATTCAGCTAAATCTTACACTAAGGAGTTAACCCCTGGGGAGTGGGGGTGGATTTTTCTCTGGTTCAGAAACTCCCCATCGTGGGATTACTAAACCCAGTGTTCGCGGACATACGCCACGTTCTCCAGCCGACGCTGGCATTTGGATCTCCATCTGCCACGCTCTTTCGTTGCGTCCTCTGTTGTTCCAGAATTTGGTCTGAGAAGAGGCGGGAATTTTTTCAGGCCCTTCATACCCCAATATTCATGATTTTAATTTTAAATAACATGTATTTAAAATTAATTTTATTAATATTTATTTAAATTAAATATCATAAATAATATTTATTTTTTAAATACTTTAAGTAATATTTTTATTTTAAATAATGTTTTAAATTAATAAGTATTTAATGCAACAAAATATTTAGTATACTATAGAGCAAGCATTTTATAAAATGTCAAACTGTCGAGAATCACTAAACCAGGGACTCAGCTAGCGGGAGAGCTTATATTTGTCTCCACAAGGCTGTGCCAAGGATCATGCCTGAGAAAGGATACCAGTGTCTGGCCACGAAAGATGACAGCACAAGTCCCCTCTGCTCCCTCCCACATGCGCTGGTGGCAACTGTTTCCACTCACGTCCGCACAAGGCATCTGTCGGCTTGCTAAGATGATGTACCAGATACAACTTGTCACTTTTGCATAAATTACTTGTTCAACATGGGCTGGAAGGGTTAACAGACTTAAAACCAATTTATTTGGGGTGCACCTGCCTCACAGCCCACTGATGGGGGGAAATTTGTCCTGTCATAATTACTGTGACGGGGTGTCCAAGAGTATGGTACAGAGTTTAAAACCACAGGATTACAGGGTATGAAGCCTGCAATGGTTTACCAAGGCTTTATTTGTGTGCTTGCTGACTGTTAAGATTAAAGGGCATATGTAGTTAGTATTTCTTCCAGTTAAAATAAAAACAAAACAAGGTTCCTTTCAATACCCAAAGCACTGAAGTTGTGTTAGTTGGTTAGGATAAAGATGATCAAAATACCGAGAATTGCATAGCTGACCCCTGAGGTCACACTGCCAAGAAGCAAAAGGAAAGACATTAAAATGTGACTTGATCGATCACACTCTGGGTTTCATTTTTCTCCTGGGTGGTACAGAAGAGACAAAGCTGAATCTCTCGGTGCCTATGGGAGAGATGCAATGCGCTGTATAACATTAAAGAAACACACTCATATCATTGCAATTTGTGAGCAGTTGCGGGAGGAAAATTTATTTTGGTCCTGCTGAGATTATCAAGTGCATGAGAGGAGAGAGAAAGAGTAAAAGTGAGCAATGAACAGCTCAGGAAAGTTTCCCAAGGATTTCTTCTTTATAGATAATCAATTTGAGGGGGAGGGAGGTCAATCTCACTGTGGCTGAATTCCCTGAACACATTTATTCCCAAATTACTCAGAATGCTTCTGGGCTGCGGTCCCTACCAAATGGGCCATCGGAGACTGCTGAGAAAGACGAGCTGATTCCAATATTAGCCGGAGTGGCAGGTGATTAGCAAGGTAAACAGGCTTGAGGAGTGATGTATTGTACAATGCATTCTACATCAACTATAAACGATTTCTGGAATGGACGTGCCGCTGTTTCCTTTCGCTATCTCCAGGTTAAGAGTTTCCAGTACTTATGCACATATTGCTTCTGTCAGACATCTACCCACAGATAATTCCACCTACTATTTATGGAACACGTTGGCACTTCTATTTATCTCATTTCATCTTCGGCACCATTGCTCGAGGTCGATTTTATGCCCATTTAATAAACGAGCAGAGTGAGCCTCTGAGAGATTTGGAAAGCTGAGACACAGAAGTAGTAAACCTTAGAACCAGGATTCAAGCCCGAGGCTCCTGAAGCCCAAGTTTATGCACTTTCAACCTGGTCAAAAGCCGCCGTCATGTTTGCTGTTTATTGCTTTCCTGTCTCTGTTGACTTCCTGCTAGGAAATATGCAGCAGGTAGGTGCCGTCAGCTACATAGTGACTCCTGCTCAGAAGAGGATTTCCTACTGCTCAGCCATAAACAAGGATGGAAGTTGCAGCAGCTTGGATGAAACTGGAGGTCATTATCCTGAGTGAGGTGACTCAGGAACAGAAAATCAGATACCGTGTGTTCTCACCCATACGTGGGAGCTGAACTACGGGCTCATGGTCCTACAGAGAGGAATGATAGTAAAGCTTCCAAGGTGGGAGGGCGGGAGGGGTGAGGAATGAAAGTTACCCACTGGGTACAATGTACACATCCAGGTGACAGGTGCGCTACAAGCCCAGACCTCACTGCTATGCAACACACCCATGTAACAGCACTGCACTTGTACCCCCTAAATATATTGAAATTTTAAAAAGGAAAAGAAATGTGCTCTAGTAAAATATTCTTGATGTTAGCTTTAACAAAAAGGATTTCCATCTTACATTATAAAAATTATACGAGAAATGGCGGGATAGAATGCATTTGTGAGATGCATAAAACTTGGGAAAATGGGAACCAAGGAACGGGTTTTCTTATGCTGTTCTTTCTTTAGCAGAATCAGGAAAACAGCTCATTAATAACTTCCTTCCCAGTGATCATCCCAGAGCAGAGACGTCCTTCGCCCGGTGGCACAGAGCAGTCCCCGGCTCGGGTCGACCAGCTGCCTGCACAGAATCCTGCCGAGTCTCCTGAGTCTGCCCAGAGGCTCCTGACTCCTGTCTCGGGCAGAACTTCCACTCAGAAAGGACTGCGGGGCTGCAGTTTTATCTGGAAGAGGGAATGGGCTCTCCAGTGTTGCAGCGCTTGGAAAAGGCATCGTTGTCTGCAGCAGAAAGAAGGGCTGGGAGCCCCCACGTCTCCTCCCCGGAGGACTTCAGCTCTCCTCTCCGCCCCCTCCTCCCCTGCTGCTTCCTGTCCTCCACTCCAGACCTGACCTGCTTTTCTTGCTCAGCTGTTTACATTCCCAGACTTGTTAAGACCTTGAGAGAAAACAAGGTCAGAGAGCAGGTGGCGGCTCCCGGCCCCCAGCCCTGGCTTCTGTTCTTTCTGGCAAACAGGCGGCTGGGCCTGCGGTGACTGACAAGGCCCGAGGCAGGGTCAGCCACTCCCGTTGCTCCTTCCGCTCCGTAGGGCTACGTTAGTCTTGATTATCACTACCTGCCTGTTTGGTTATCAGACAGTTGTTCGCAGGGACTGAGAACCTGAGACTGTCCTCCCAACTCAGTGCGTCAAAAGACCAGATCGCTGTCTCTTACGGCAGCCGCCGCCCCTGCCCTCTTCTTTCGCTCGCACCTGCGGTGCTTCACGTGTCCCCTCCAGCGCACGCAGGACAGGGCTGCGCGTGGGGCTCTGCAGCCAGCCCGCCCGCCCCTCGAGCAGCTGCGTGGCCTTGGCCGACCTCTGACTCCTTCGGGCCTCAGTGACCCTGTCTGTCAAATGGGAGATGTTAATAATTCCCGTGTTACAGAGTCATCGTGAGGATGACGCAAGGGAATCCGTGTAAGATATCAGCGCTGTACCTGGCGTGTGCACATACTAATAGAGGCCACTGCTAGCATTATTCCCACGAGATTTTTTCTAAATTCTCTGCCTACAGAGCCTGAGAGTCACAGCGCTCAGATTTTAACGTTCGAGAATAACTGGTGTCTTCCATGAAGAGTTCCATGCGCGTGAACTAGTTTCCGAGGAAATGTTGCTTTTGGCTGGGACTCCCAGAGTCACGCTCTCCTCCGGGCCCAGCTCACACATAGAACAACGACTTTAGTTCTGTCAAGATCTCCCAGCCCTGGGAAAGTCAATCTTTCGCCCGCTTTGACCCCTGAAACCCCTTCAGATGAGGACAAGGTCCTTCATCTCCTAATTAAAGATAATGTTTCGATTGCGAAACTTTCCTCTCTCTGCCTAGCACCAGAACACGGTGATTTTGCGTCCTTCTGAGCAATGACCGCGTGTCTTTGCCGTCCGCCGGCCATTCATCTCCGGAGAGAGGAGCTCTCGGCCGCGGCGTTGTCTCCAGCCACCTCGGTTTCTTGTCGCACATGGCGACGGATGGAGGCTGAGGCCTGGGCCTCCGTGGGATCGTTGCACCATGTCGTCCATTTATCCACTCGTTCCTGTTCATTCACCAAACATTTGTTACGTGTGACTGCCAGGCGCCACAGTAGCAGGAAATGATTTATGAGACACAGTCTCTGCCCTCTAAAAACTCTCATTTGTAATATGAATATTATAAAACAGAATGTTAGAAATCAGTCTCTGCCCTCTAAAACTCCCATTTGTAGTATGAATATTATAAAACAGAATGCTAGAAATCTAAAATTATCTTCTTCTTTACAAAGTAGTGATCCATTCTTTCTAACACAAATTATTAAATTCTACACTGTGCCAGGCACTAAGGCTCCAGAATGGACAGACCCTGCCAGGTGCAAGGTCTAGGGGGAGGCTGATGCTCAAGGAGGCATGCTTGCACAGGGGGAGAAAATGCGGTCTCTGGCTACGAAGGTCAAACAGCCTTCCCCAGAGTAGTGATATCTGAGCTAAAGTGGGTGCTTTTTTAGGGAGACACCAGAGAAGGCGTATGCTTAGGAGAAGTCACAGCATATGCAAAGGCACCAAGGCTGGAAATAGCTTGGCACATGGAGCCGGACTCAGTTGGAAGGGCTGGAGTCCAGGACGCACGTGGAAATAGAACATTCTTAAAAGTAGAGGAGAGACAGACATAAAAGGACCATGTTCCAAGCTCAGGCTTGTACCCCTGTCCTCTAGACAGTGAGGAACACCGGAAGCATTTCAAAGCAGCCGATTGGCATGATTAGATTTCCACATGAGGGCGATCCCTGGGATGGGGAATAGTTTTGAGGGGGACAAAGAAGATAATGAATTCCTCTTTCCAGTAAGATGCTCTTGGCGTACGCAAGGAAGGAATGCCCGTGTCTTGTAGCACTGGCCCTGCCCGAAAGCCGGGAGGCCCTACGTGAAACCAGGAAGGAAGCAAAGCGGGTTTTTGCCACCCTTCCCTGGGCCTCATTTCCCCACAGGCGTCCTCCGGTGACACCGTGATGCCCAAACTGGCCGAGCGGCATGGAGAAAAAACGGTGTCTCATCTTTTTAAACAGGAGTGTAACGTAGCAGTAAATAGTTTACCCTTCAAATACCTTTTGCAGTGAGGGGAGAGTCGATAACGTACAATGAGAACGTCATGTTCTCCTTCCTGTCCCCCGAGTGCCTGTGTTAGGATCTGAGCACGCTGAAAGGTGAGGGGCGTCCCGAACTACGGTTTGTTTACACACAGCCCCTGGAGTCAGCATGATGCGGCCGCTGGCGTCTCTGGTGAATTCTGTTTTAATTAATAAAATCTAAGCAAAGGCAACGGCATTAACAATACAAACAATTGCCTGTCGGTTCCTTTATTGTGCGTATGGAGCAGGTGCGTGTTTGTTATGTCTTTTATTACACGTATTTAAGGTGTACAACACGATGGTTTGATACACACAGTGAGATGATCACTACTCCTGGGTGGAGTTTAGAAGCGCTCAGGGGAAGGAAATGTGTATTTGCATCCTTTGAGAAGACAGCATTTGGCAATAATTATGCTTATTCCTTTAGCTCGAAACTCTCCCGAGCCTATTTTTGGCTACAGAGGGACTGGTGTGATTCATAGGGTCTTTCCGGTCCCTTAGTGTGGCCACAGTCACGTGAAGATCTTAATAAACCAGGTGTGGATGCTGCCGTGGTCTGATCTGAGCTGCTGTTCTGAATTATCTCCTGCATCTGTGTACTGTTGAGAAAATAGAGTTGGGACGTTGCCTTCTTTAGGTGGCCTCTATTAAAATGGAAATACCTGAGACTGTGTTCTCCATCCAGAGAGGTCAAGTGGCTTAAAGTCACATGGCCAGCTCGGAAAAGACTAGAACCTGGCTTGATTTCTGACTTCTTATCCATCCACACACTTTCTGTTACCTGATTGTAATCTCAGATAGAAGCCTGAAGAGGAAGATGTTTCAAGACTCAACGTTGTACAAAATTGTTCAAATATTTATTGAGCGCTTCACTGAATGCTAAACGCCATCAGACGTGGTCCTTACTCTC
The DNA here is from genome assembly GCA_963574695.1 of Propithecus perrieri. Lineage (NCBI taxonomy): Eukaryota > Metazoa > Chordata > Mammalia > Primates > Indriidae > Propithecus > Propithecus perrieri. The sequence goes on along the minus strand of CAUYRB010002548.1, from coordinate 26,375 downwards.
ACGGACCTTAAAACGCAACTGCAATGTGTCAGCAGCATGAACAGGATTCTCCATCGGAGAAGTTATGTCTAGCTGGAAACCACCTACTCCTCCCGGATAACCTGGGAGACTCGTTCAGCTGCCGAGACTCAGTCTCCTTATTCATAAAAGCAAAACAAAAGAGATGGAATAAACCCGTCCTTGTCAACTTTTCAGGATGTTTGCACGGTTTACATCAAGCAAATTATAATCCATGAACTGGATCTGCCCCACTACCTGTTTTTGTAAATGAAGTTTTATCGGAACACAGCCACACTCATTTGTGCATGTGTTGTCTGTGGTCAAGTACTCGGCACCAAGACCATGTGGCCTGCGGAGCATAAAGTCCTGACTATCTGGTCCTTTACAGAAAAAGTTCTCCAAGCCCTGGTTTCGATGCTTGTTGAATATGAGCTGGAATTTGCAACGGGGGACATATATTTTATAGCTTGCGCAGGACAGACATTAGGGCAGGCAGAGGACCAGCCCTGCTGCAGTTTGGGACGCCTAGAACACTGATCTTTGATTCACCCGGTTGCATGGTAAACACCCAAAATGTGTTAGTGCTGTTGCCCTCCACCTACCTGGTGAGTCTCTTGCACCCCTTATTCCCGGGGAGTATCTAGAGCACTGAGAGGGACCAGGAAGGCATCAAATATAAATAATAAATAATCAGAAATGTAAAAGCAAACGAAAGCAGTGGAGTGGGAGCGTCTCAGAATCCGACGCAGCCCCCCCAGCAGGCCGTGCATCTCGCAGGGGCGGGGGACCAGCGGGGCAAAGACGGCAGACTGGCACAAGCTGCTAAGTCGCCGGCTCAGAGGAGTCATCGTGTGCATCTATGTGCAGACAAACACTTTCTTTTAAAATTGAGATATAATAAAGTGCACGATGTTAAGTTCACACTTCAGTGAATTTTATGTATATCTATACCTGAGTAGCCAGTGTCTAGCTCAAGGTGTAGACTATTTCCAGCAGCCCTGGAGTCTCCCCAGAGCCCCTATTCAGCTGATAAATTACAGAAGATACAAGATATTCTGGTATCTATCACCATAAATTACTTATGCCTGGGTTTGGACATCATATAGATAGAATCAGGCAATAGGTGCTTTTTCGTGCCTGGTTTCTTTTGCTGTGGACTAGCCACATGAATGCAAGCTCCGTCCGTCCCTCTCGTGGCTGTGAACACAGTCAAAACAACAGAAGAAACAACAGAAATCGGGCAGCCAAGCCACACTGCCGACCTAGACCCGGGCTATCGGTTAAAGGTAAAATCTCACCTGCGCTCCTTAGCCCGTGCAAAAATCAGCTGCATCCCAGTCTTAAGGGGTAAGTATTGTTGTGCTCCCTAATAGCTACAGGCCTTAGGGGAAGACGCTTCCTCATAAACAGGCACCTGCCCGGCCGCACCTGCTGCAAATAACCGCGCCCTCGGCAGTCCGCCCTCCAGGGTCCCTGGGCGTTTGCTGAAGGTCAGAGCCTCCGCGCCTGCACCTCTGCGTGTGGAGAAACGCGACCAGCTTTATAAAAAACAGCTGGCAAAAGCTGCAGCGACCCACCTTGGTCAAAACCTAACGTGTTCAGCACCTAGTACAGAATCACGGAAGCTCAAGGCACCTCCCAAGCCGCAGAGCTCAATCTTGACAGGGTACCCGGCTCTCGCAAACTGTGCTTCTTGGTACCGTCCCAGGACTCTCAGCCACGGGCCCGGAGAATGTCTGGGTCTGCGGTGGCCGATGCCTGAGGCCTCTCTCCCCCACCCAGCCGTGGGCCAATCGGGAGGTAGACGAAAGAGCAGCGAGTGGACAGCCAGAACGTCACTGCTGTACGGACAAGCCGCGGCTGAAGAACACGAACTATGTCTGCAGGTAAGCGGGCGCCTAACGCGGAACCTGGGAATGAGACGCTCGCCCGTCCGTCACAGCAACGCGACATCCGGGCCTGTCCTGGGGGCCTGGAAAAGCTGGGGGGTGTTCGCTCCCTGCAGACTGCTTTCTCCCTGAGGAAGGGGGAGGAGAAAATCGTGTGTCCGATTTCTCCTCCCAAACCCACCAGTCAGAGGGAATCATTCTTCCCCCCAGAGAGCAGTGAACGAGAAGGTAGGAGGAATCGAGGAGATTTATAACCAGTGCAGTTTCTGCACAGAGAAGGAAACCTCAGAGGAGAGAAGCGTGCCTCCAGCAGAAACGCAAACTGACAGCCAGACTATCGGTTAACGCGTTATTCATGATTGCTAACACTTAACAATGCTAAACTGCTCTTGTGACTAGGAGTAAATATTAGCCAAAATGTTAATCACTGATTGAAAGCCCCTTTCACTGGCCACTGAGGTTTGAAATGTATAATTTCTGCAGATGGCATTAGATGTCAGAACAACAAAATCACTTACAAAGAGGGCATCTGTATTGTAAAGGGGCCACACATTCCAGATCCACTTTAAAAACAAATTTTCCTTTATAAGTGACAGAATAGTACACTGAGGCCTCACCACAGGCAGAATTCAAGGAAGCAAATATATTATTTAAATCTTTTAATCACCAACCACGATTGTATGCTAAGATATTTCCATAACTTATTATTGAGGGCCAGAAATAATGCTGCTGTATTGATTGATTGATTGAGTCAGAGTCTTGCTCTGTCCGCCAGGCTAGAGTGCCATGGCATCATCCTAGCTCACAGCAACCTCAAACTCCTGGGCTCAAGCAGTCCTCCTGCCTCAGCCTCCTGAGTAGCTAATTTTTCTATTTTTAGTAAAGACAGGGTCTTACTCTTGGTCAGGCTGGTCTTGAACTCCTGACCTCAAGTGACCTTCCCGCCTCAGTCTCCCAGAGTGCTAGGATTACAGGTGTGAGCCACCGCACCTGGCCAATGCTGCTGTATTCAATCAAAATATCCTTTGGAGCATGGCACTATCTCAACACATCTGTTCTCTTTGTCACAGTCTAACCTAGACACATTCAAGAGACCTGGGGTCAGACAGTCCCTAGGATATCACTTCACCTCTGGGATAATGATTTTGCAAGTGATATTTTTAAGACATGAATTACCTTTGTCCAAGAGAAATCTTAAAAAATAACTTTTAAGAACAGAGAAGAGGGGAAAAAAATAGCAAAATTTCTAAAACGAGGCATTAATGCTCCATGGTCAAGAGGCTGCCAGCTCTGGCTGGAACTCTGCACTGACCCGTTGTGTGCTTTTAGATGTCACAGTTTCTTCTGGCCCCAGTGTCTTCACCAATACCATGAAGTCACACAATTAAGTCATCTTCAAATCCCTTCCAGTTCTTTGAGTTGGAAGACCCAGTGAAGTTTAGTAGAGCCAGACTTAGTTTTGAGTCCTGGCTTTGCCAATTAACTAGTTGTGTGGTTTCGTGCAAGTTACTAACCCTTTCTATATCATCAGTTTCAATACCAGCGATACGGTGGACAGCCGTATTATACATCATCTGGAGATTCAATGGGGTTATATGGGTATAGCATATGGAGATACAACAATACTTTTATACTGAGTTCTTCAGAAGATTAAATGAGTTATATGGTAATAATTATTTCCACTCTGATTTCCCTTTTAGTCAACATTTACTGGTTGTAAAATCGATTTTCTGCTCTGTGGATTATCTGAGGCAATTCAGCGCTTTCTATTCCTACCGCACAATGGAAATTTGTTAGTAGGGTAGGTGGAAAATGTGACGTGCTACGGAAAAGTATAGACTTATTTGGAGAGGGGGCTCTCACTGATTCCCTAAACCTGATAAAATTGTTTTTAAATTATCTGTCGTTTTAGAGTCTCCATGCCCTTATCCTTTTATTTTGTTGTGAACAATTACATGGGAACTAGCCAGGGCATGTAAAACTGAGGGAACAGTCCCTGCCTTCAAAGAGTCACAGCCTAGAAAACTGGTTGTCGTGGCATATAATTATGAAAAGCTTTCTTTCTTTCTTTATTTTTTTGAGACAGAGTCTTACTGTCTTGCCCGGGCTAGAGTGCCGTGGCGTCATCATAGCTCACAGCAACCTCAAACTCCTGGGCTCAAGCGATCCTCCTGCCTCAGCCTCCCGAGTAGCTGGGACTACAGGCACACGCCACCATGCCTGGCTAATTTTTTTCTATATATTTTTAGCTGTCCGATTAATTTCTTTCTATTTTTGGTAGAGACGGGGTCTCGCCCTTGCTCAGGCTGGTCTCGAACTCCTGAGCTCAAACGATCCGCCCGCCTCGGCCTCCCAGAGTGCTAGGATTACAGGCGTAAGCCACCGTAAAAAGCTCTATTTTTTTAATCAAAGACTTGAAATTGTATTAAACTTTAACAGCACAATTGTCCTGTCTATGGGAAGGATGCACCAGGGAGTTTGAACTAAATGACATCAAGATTCCTTCTAACTTTAAATTCTTATTCTGTAATTCTGCCTACAGACCAAATACCAAAAATTATTCTCAAAGCCTGGAGTAGAGTAAACTAATCCTAAAAGTCACTAATAGGCTTTCCTGGAGGCTGCGGCTGGAAGGATGCATCTCATTAGCTCTTCTGGGGCAGGAGGGAGAGAGAGATTCTGTAATGTGCGACAGGCTTCCGAGGGAAACGGTCTTCATTCGCGGGTACCGCTTACTGATTGGCCTCTGAGGGATGTGAGGATACACTGAAGGGGTCCCGCAGCAATTTTCTCCCTGACCTATTTGTCAATCAGAAACTTCCAGGACTTCCTGAATGGCAAACTTGATAGTTCTCACCACCCAGTGTTAAAACTCTAAGCAGAGGTATTTTTTTTAAATGCAGGTTCTATAAATTTACCCTCTTAATACCAATTAACATCAATTAAATAAAGCTGTTAAGGACTCTGTTTCATGCTGGAAAGTTATCCCTTGATGAATTATGATTGAGAAATTAATCATTCTTCTTGAGCACTAATATGTACGCATATCCCTCTGTCTAGATGGGTGATGGACACAGTACTATAGAGAGGGGCTGATATTAATATACGGCCATGTATTCCTTACTGTGACCATGTGCTGTTTGGAAGCTGCAGATACAACTTCTACGAGTATCAGTTGAACCTGAATTCTATAAAAGTTACTGCAAAAACTCCAGAAGTAGGTGTAATTATCACCATCTCATAGATAGAATGGAGTTCAGAAAGGGCAGGAGGCCGGGTGACCCGTCTCCCAGTGCCGTGTGTCAGCACTCAGCTCTGTCCCGCCCCAGAAATCCCGCCTTCTCCGCTCTGCCGAACTGCCCGTCCCGCGCAGGTACAGATGGCACAACGTACCGTCTCACCCATTGCATAAAGAGCCGGGCCCTGGAGCAGACGCATGCCCGGAGTGGGCAGATCATTCATTCATTCACTGAACGGTCTGAATGAGAGCCCACCGCGCCGGGCGCTGTTCCAGGCGGCGGGGCCAAGCAGGTGAGACAAAGGGCTCCGTCTCTGCAGCCTACAGTTCACTAGAGAATGTTGGCCCCGAACTAGGAAACAAATACAGGACACAGTAACTCTAATTGCCGGTCAGTGCTTTGAAGAAAACAAAAAGAGGTGACACGGTTGCAATTATTTAGGCGGGACAGCTACGTCACTGACACAGGGTGGTCCAGAAAGGCTTTGCTGAGAAGGTGGCACTTGAGGTTAGACCTAATCACAAGGACCCACAGACGTCAAGGTGTAGGGAACACAGCGAGCGCCAAAGCCCTAACTAAGCCTGGAGACGACCTGGCGTGACCCACGTGACAGGAACGTGGTGCCCCCACGGGGGAGGGAGGGAGGAGATGCAGTCCGAGCGGTGGGCGAGGGCCGGCTAGGGGCAGCCGGCCGGCCGTGGTGAGGAGTTTGTGACGGGAATCATGCCCTGATCTGACTTATGCTTTTAAAAAGTCACTCTGTTGTGCAGAAGACGAGTTGTAGGGACCAGAGCGAAGCGCGGAGCGCAGCTTGTCGGCGACAGCGACAACAGGAAGCTGAGCAGGAACTGCGGGTGTGCAGATGGGAGACGGTCTTGGAGACAGAACCAAGAGCACTTGACGGTGGGTGACTGTGGGGACCGAGGGGAAAAGAGAAACCAAAGATCCTCCCTCTTTTGGGGCTGGAGGAACAGGACGGGCGGCGGCACCATCGATACGGGGTAGGGAGTGGAAGCCAGAGGTTCCGCCCAGGATGGGTTAGGTTGGAAATGCCTATTCATTATCCAAGTGGGCGTGTTAAGTAGACAATTGAGTATCCGTGTCTACAATTCAGGGAAGAGGCCAGGCCAGGCGGCATTAGTTTCAGAGTCATCAGCACATTAATGGGCTTTTACACCTGGCGCTTTCTTGGGCGACCGTGTGCGTGGAGAGCAGGGAAGCAGCCCTGTGACTCCCACGTGTTATCAGGTTACCCACTTCCCCAAGGAATCTCCTAGTTATTCCTGAGTTACGAGATGTACCTCATATGTGAAAGCCACAAAGCGGGCCGTTTGTCATGTGACATTAGAGACATTTCTTGTACATCTTGATCAAATAATATGCAGCGTATTTAATTATAATTGTGACGCGTCAGTGTTTTCCGTATTTCACATTGTTTACATAATTCTACCCTGCGTTAGTCGAGGAAAGGTAAGACTCACAGCTAAAAGTTCATTTCTCTTAGTTTTCTTTTTCAAGTCAGCTTGTCTCACCTGTCAAACACGCTTTGTCTTTTAATACATTCTGTATTTACATTTTGTGACCAAATCTAGCCAGATGCTAGCATTTTCACCTCTTTCTCCGTATTCAGATGCAGGCATGAAAAAGCATGATGTTATTTTGCAGATTGGTGCAGTAAGATAAATTAGACTTACAGTAACTATAGCATTTCCTCAAGAGACCTGTTGTAATCAAGAGGAAATGGAATGTACATTCAATACACTTTGAAAATTTTAAAATAAATATGACAGTAATAGGTAAAAGATTTTATATTATACTCTGGACAAGTGTGTACACTGAACCCATCTCTTTGGCGCTGTCTTTCACTTCGCTACTGCTGTGTAAATAAACCAGGGCAGAGCTGTACCTGTCTGCGGATACCTTGCTCACACTCATTCATCCATTTCATTAACTGTACTGACAATGATTGAAGACCTACCGTGTTCTAAGCACACAATACTTGTCTTCGAGGAGTTTACAATCTAGTGTAGGGCGCAGAGAAATGAACAGACCACCTGTCAATGCCATCGGATCGGTGCAATGACAGTGACGTGGCTGGGCGTGGACAGAGCTACAGAGAGGAGAGATGGGGCGGACTCGCAGACTGCCTTAGCTCAGGGCCCTCGGTTGTACGAACTCCTTCCAAGCCCTCGGCACTGCGTTCGCACGGTCACACAGCTTTGTCAATTCTCAAAAAACCAAACCAACCAGATACCGCTGTGGTCTTTGTCTTAAGGAAGGCCGCTGACACTGTACATTTCATGGCCCACAAAGCCTGGATCGGCCTCTAAGAAGCGATCGCAGGACTCTCCCCGAGGAAGGTGGCTCCGGGCTGGGTCCTGGCGTGGATGAGGGGGAGGAGGAGCAGGCGGAGGCAGGTTGGAGAGGGGCGTTGGCACAGAGGGGACAGCGTTCCCAGCACAGACTGCGGAGTGTGCAAAGGCCCGGAGTGAGGCACGCGGCACAGCTGGGAAAGCCGAGATGGGCTGGTGTCTCCCTGTGGCTCCAGCATGGGCCGCGGCATGACGAGTCAGGTGAGGCCCACAGGCGAGCAGAGGCGGCGGTGCGGGGCCGGATCTCAGTCCGAGGCTTCGCTGAAAGGTCTTAAACAGGGGAGGGACGTCGCTTACGTATTGGAAAGGTCACCGTGGCAGCAGTTGGAGAACAGATTGAAAGGGGGCAAGACTAGAGAGCAGTGGCGAGTTCAGAAAGGAGGTTACTGGATCAGACTGAACATACGATGGATCACTCACAGGTTTCTGCTTGGGCCTGCCTGGTGGGAGAGTGAGTCACGGTGATTCTGAATTCAGGAAAAGACGAATAGATTGTTGTGTTGGGCTGTGGGAGGGAGACGGATGTGAGCTCCAACCTGGAAATCAGGGTCTCCAGACTCAGCTGTCCAGTAAGAAGCAGTACACAGGACTCCGGAGTGCAGGGGACAAATCCGCGCTAGAGGAAATAGGATGCCTGTGAGTAATGGGCATTGTAGGAGCCTGGCTTCGCCCAAAGAAGTGGAGCAAAACCACCAAACCTGTCTAATAATCAAAGACAACTGGAATAAAACAAAATGTGTTTTTTCACTTTAAAAAGTAGCTCCATGGGCCAGGTGCGGTGGCTCATGCCTGTAAGTAATCCAAGCCCTCTGGGATGCCGAGGCTGGAGGATCACTTAAGGTCAGAGGTTCAAGATCAGCCTGAGCAAGAGCGAGACCCACCTCCAGAAAAAATAGAAAAATTAGCCGGGCATGGTGGCGCATGCCTGTAGTGCCAGCTACTCGGAGGCTGGGGCAGGAGGATCGCTTGAGCCCAGGAGTTTGAGGTTGCCGTGAGCTATGATGACACCACTGTACTGTAGCTGGGACAACAGAGCAAGACTCTGTCTCCAAAAAAAAAAAAAAAAAAAGCTACAAATTTTTTTAAGGTAGTTGAGCCTATGGTAAAATTTTCATATAAATTGATACCATTTTTAAGAGGAAGTAGATACTATATAAAGCCATATTAACATTAATAGTCTTTGTTCCAATGAGCACACTTCTAGGAATATATGCTTAGCAAATAATCAGAGATGGAGATAAAATATATGAACAGGACCATTTATTATGTCAATATTTGTAACATAAACAACAAAGAAAACAAATGTCCAGCAAAACAACAGTAATCAAATAACTATGGCATATTCATGTGGTAGAATAGCACGCAGCCATTAGATAGTCACGTGGAATAGAAATACTTTAGGATACAGGAAATGCTTACAACATACTATTAAGTGACAAACCCAGCTTCCTAGTTAAGAGTCTGGTCTTTGGAGCCAGACTGGAAAATCTCTAGGCTAAAACTCTTTTCCACCACTCACGCACTGTGTAACCTTGGCCAAGACACTTCGCCTCTAAGCTGCAGTTTGTCTGTAAACCTAGGATAATGATACTAATTCTCAGGATTCTTGTAAACATAAAAGAAGATTATGAGTGTAAAGCACTTAACATAGTGTTCAACATGTAAAAACACTTAAATTGCACCTAGTATTATTTTTAAAGTGGCTTATTTTGTTTACTTCTTTACACTTGATACTTTCTAGTATTCCTGAATTCTTTTATATAAGAGCATGTATTGTTGTTATGTAAGAGAAAATATTATTTCAAAAGTCAATACATACATTTGGGTACATTTTAAGTGTACAGTTCCGCAGTGTTAGCTATATTCACATTGTTGTACAGCAGGGCTCTAGAACTTTTCATCCTGCAAAACTGAAACTCTGTACCCCTTGACCAACATCTCCCCATTTCCCTCTCCCCTCAGTGCCTGGCAACCACCGTTCTGCGTTCTGTTTCTGTGAGTTCGAGTACGTTAGATACTTCACCTAAGTGGGATCGTACAGTATTTGTCTTTTTGTGATTGGCTCATTTCGCTTAGAGTAAGGTCTGCCGGTTCATCTCCCTTGTCACAAATGACAGGATTTCCTTCTTCTTTAAGCCTGAGAAAGATTCCGTTTATTTATGTATCTAGACACACACATCTATATACATACACACACATGTATGTACACACGCAGATATATACACACCACATTTTCATCCGTCGATGGACACTTGGCGATAACTAAGCGACATTGGCCAGTGTGAATAACGCTGCAATGAGTGTGGGTGGGCAGGTGTCTCTTTGACATGCTGTTTTCATTTACTTTGGAAATACAGCCAGTGGTGGGATCGCCGAATCCTATGGTAATTCTATTTTTAGTTTTTTGAAGAACCTCCTAGTGTTTTCAATAGCGTGTGGATTTTTAAATATATTTTATCCAGCCACCCCTCTGAAAAATGTATTTATTTATTTTTTTTTTATTTTTAACAACTTCATTGAGTTATACTTGACCTGCGGTAAATACAAAATTGTTTACAACGTGCAATTTCATGTGTGCACCTATAAACCAATGACCACCATAAAGGAAATGAGTGTACCCAGCACACACGAAGTCCTCCTGTGCGCCTGCCCGCGACCCCAGCCCCAGCTTCCTACCACCATGGATTACTGTGCATTTCCTGGAATGCTCTGTAAGTTGAACCACACAGTAGGAACACTTTTTGTGTGACTTCTTTCAGCGAGCAGAATTCTTCTGAGATTCATCCACATGGTGGATCGTATCAGCAGTTCATCCCTTCCGCGCTGTGTCGCAGTTTGCACACCCATTCTGAAAAATGCACGTACTACAATTTACTTTCCATTCACTGGGAAAGAAAAACAAAGGAATTAGACCCAACTCTCCCAAGAAAGCCAAGAAAGTCATCTGGGATAGTCATCCCCAAATTCCTAGCCCCCACTCCTGGAGATTCTGGTCCACGTTGCTTTACCAGGTTCCACCAGTCATGCTGATGCAGAGGCAGCTCTGGGAACCACTCATCTAGGGTCACAGCCCCAGCAGGCCCAGGTCAGGTGAGGTTAGGGGTTAGGGAAGGCCAGACCAGGCCGAGCAGGACGGAACGTGGTTCGGGCAGGAGGGACTGGCTCCTCTCTGACAAAATAGCAAGTGTCAGGGCAGGCAGAGCAGCGAGACAACCAGAAGGTCCATGCAACACGGTCAGCAAGTGCGGGCGGAAGAGGCCAGTACCCTGGATAGCTCCCTGCCGGCAAAATTGATCCAGGCAAGCCCGAGGTCTGTCATTCTCAGAAGCCGGGGTTTACGTGATAAGCTCTACCCCCAGGAGATCTTGTTTGGCTGGTAAAAGAGGTTCAGGCATATGTTGGACATACCGATGCCTGTAGCATGAGAGAATTCTGCTCATTCCCCTGCCCCGACCACTACCCGAGCTTTCGCTCTATCAAACGGGAAGGACTCACAGGATGCCATGGGGCAGCCATGCCCCTGGGGATTCAACAGGCGAGTTTGCTGGCAGAGTACACAAATTCATCCTCCCTGAATGCGCATCCTTCCTAGTTGAATGTCACACCCACCAGATTGTCCCTCCAATGGTTTTTAGCGTTATCCGAAATATTGAAAACAGCTGCTAACTGAAGGATCGATATGGATAAATTGATACCTGGGCACTTTAAACTGAGGATAAGCATTGATCATGACGAATGACACCTTCGTGTCAATGGCAGGCCTCCACCTGAATGAAAGAGATCGTGGGATTGGAAAGGCTCGTGATGAAATACAAAGACCGTTTCCGCCATCCTCTCAAAAGGAAAAGGTACCGTCTTACAAGGGCATCGGTATGGAAGTGCAGGAAGAGGCAAAGGTTTCGTAAACAAAAAGTGTTCTCTAAGCATCTGAAGCCTCAAACACAAATGTATTATAGAGCAAAGATGCTCATAATGACAATTCAAACATGATCTCTTATGTCACTTTTATTCTTCTAACAGGTTTTAACCGAACCTGCAACCAGCAGACTACACAAGATGAATTGGATGCCGCGTCCTAGAATAGGATTATTAGTGCTGAGGGCTGACAGACCTGGTCGTTTTCCTGAAATCGCTGAAGCAATAATTGCTACATGGAATTCAGCTGGGAGACAGTCAATTGATCTCTTCAAGGATGCTTAACTTAAATAGGGTGGCAATTTGCCCAGGTAGTTATAATGTAAAAAGTTCTCAAAAAGACATGAGAGCCAAGAAAATGCATTTATACACTTCTTAAAAACAGTAATTAAAAAAACGGACTGATCAGAATCAGCCTCGGGTTTTGGCACGAGTAGAACAAACTTAAATAAAAGCGAAAACCACAATATTCTGCCTCTGGCTTTTTCCCTTTTGCAGTGATTCCGAACCCCCTCACCTAGTGTGAGATTAGCTGATCGCACCGATAGACGTAACAACCGCCCTCACCCGGCCTGAAACACACGCTGACGTGTGTCAGAAAGGGCAGCAGAGACACTGAGCTGATGGCTGCCAAGGAGAACTACGTACCTCTCTGCTGCCAGTGCTGTTGGGGCCGGGGGAGCTTCTAGAAAGGATTAACTCGGGGAAATTAGTGTTTTGTCATCATAACTGATTTATATATTCTTACCAACATTCATTGGTTTGCTAGTTTGAACAGCATTACAGGTTTATTTACTGTTTAAATACAGCATCCTAACTCAATTTTATAATGAATAACTTTTTCAAGTATTTTCATATCTTAATTACTACTCAGTTATAAGCGGTCTAGTTTTAAACTTTCTTTAAGGTTATAAACTTGTTTCCAAGGTGACTATATTGAATGCGATGACCATATCCAGTTTCCATGAATGCAGTTGTGAATGTAACCTTGGGCTAGTTTTACGTGAAAAGCCATCATTTCCCAGCAGTGTTTCTCAAACAGTGTTCCTTGAGCACCTGCACCAAAATCGCCCAAGATGCTCATGACACACGCGGATTCCTGGCCACTGCTCCAAACATATAAAATCAGTGTTTCTGAGAACAGAGCCCTTAGAAAGCTCCCCAGGTAATACATGTGCACAGTAATGTTTGAGACCCGCTCATTTACTGATGATGGAATCACCTTGTCACACTTCTTATTTTATCACTTTGCCAATCCAATAGCATCAGCTAAAAACATTTTTTTAAAACTATACTTAAAGTTATGGTTGCCTGCGTATTTATTTGTTTATTCAGTGAATATTCATTGCACTAACGCTATGCACGAGGCACTTGGGTAAGCTCTTGAAAAACAGCAGGGAATAAGACAGGAATGTTCCCTAGAAGCATGGGGCTAATGCTATCAGGGCAGACAACCAATAAATAATTTCATAACTAATTGCTCCATCGCAATTTGACAGGTGCTACTAAGGATAAATAAGAAGTATTAATACCATGGGCGCTGGCTCAGACTGGGGGCTCTGGAATGTGACCTCTGGCTAGGGATGCCCAAACAGGGGTCTGATAATGGGGAGAGAACAGTCCAGAAAGAAGGGCGTTCCAGGTGGAGGGAACATGTATGGAGGCTCTCAGGAAGGAGGAACTAGGGCCGAGAACGAAGGCAGTGAGAAGTGCGGTTGCTAGAGTGGCCAAGGGCCAGATCATTCCAGATTTTTGAGTCCTGTTGAGAATTTTGGATTTTATCCTGAGAATAAGAATCCGTTAGAGAGTTTTAAACACATCCGCTCTGGCAGTGAGTTCTGCAGGGAAAGCAGGGAAGGCTCGGGCAGGGTTTTGCCTCATGGCCATGGGACAGACACACGGAACCATGCAATAGGATACAGCCTACAAGGGGAGATGCTCAAATTACGTCTGATAGGCCGGGCGCGGTGGCTCACGCCTGTAATCGCAACACTTGGGGAGGCTGAGCCGCGAGGATTGCTTGAGCCCAGGAGTTCAAGACCAGCCTGAACAACATAGAAAGACCCCATCTCTACAAAAACTAGAAAAACCAGCTAGGTGTGGTGGTGCGCACCTGTAGTCCCAGCTACTCGGGAGGCTGAGGCAGGAGGATCGCTTGAGCCCAGGAATTGGAGGTTGCAGTGAGCTATGATCGTGCCGCAGCACTGTACCCAGATGACAGACTGAGACCCTGTCTCAAGAAACAAACAAACAAACAAAACCAAATTAAGTCTGATGAGGGTAGTGCCTGGAACATTTTAAGGGCCTTGAAATCTCAACAACCTAATTTTACTAATTTAAAAATAAATCCAACGACATATATTCTATTTATATTCAACGACGGGCATTCATGAGAGTGAAGCTGGAAACACCAGCGCACATTCGATTTGTTCGCTTCACCCCGGGCCGCAGAAGAACTTGGCGGTTTGTGGCTGCAGCCCTTGCCTCTCACAGAGAAGTCAGGTCTGGCTGGGAGCACCACCCCTACTAACGTGCAGACTGCGGTCACAGTGGACCTGAGCACCACACAGATCTGGGAACCTATTATTCCACGGAGTTAAGCACAGGTTTAAGTCCAAAGGCAACGTGTTATTTTGAAAGAGTCATCAACCACTATTTTAGTCGAAAACACATAGTGAGTTAGAGTAACTAGAAAGACACTTCAAAGGAAACATGGAATGAAATCATTCTGGAACTTGTAATCTGTAATAGGTCAGTGCCTCTTTTTATCCTGGGCTGTAATAAACAACAAAGCCCTTCACTTTCCCTCCTCAGCACATCAGTGATGCGGTTTGAAACTTTGATTTGGATTATATGCCGCAATCGTTACACTTGGAAAACACAGTCAGCTGTCACTGAGATTCTGTACCGACAGAAGAGGGTGTACAACCACGAGACTTCAAAAACTTCCTTCGTTTATTCGAATATCACAAAATCAAAGTCTGTGAGATCCAGTTTGATTTGAGGTTTACATTTACTAGGACTATAGTCAAAATTTTATTAAGCCAATTTCTAACATAAATAAGTTTGGAAGAAGAATGTGTAAAAAAAACTTAGAATGTGAAATAGTTCAAGAGTAGTAGTCACTGTCAAAAATAATTAATATGCTATTCACAAGTGTCTTGTCTATGTAATACGACAGGGCTAGCAGTGGGATCTCCAATAAAGTCCCTGAATATGTGAGAAAATATAGCAGACTTTCTCTTGTAGCCATACTGAGGCAATTTATTACTCTAGTTAATTGTATATATATATATATATATATACACACACACACACACACACATACTTGCTATACATACTACAAAGAAATTACCAATTTTTGAAGAATTGGACAACAAAAAAATAGTATTTTCAGAAAATTATCTGAACATAATTGAACCTTCTTTTTCTTGTTTCTATTTTAAATTTACATGCAGTAAAATTTTTTGCGTTCAGTTCTATGAACTGTAACGCGTGCCTAGGTTCTTGTCACCACCACCGTACAGGGGCACAGAATGCCCAACCCCAAAGAATTCCTTCATGTCGCCCCTTCTGTGGTCGGGCTTCTCCCCGCCCCAACCCCTGGCAGCCGCCCATCTGTTGCGCCCCTCTACGGTTCTGCCTTCTCCAGAACGTCATGTGAATGGCTGCACGCAGGTGGACATTTCCGAATCCGGCCTCTCTCCCTTAGCACGATTCAGCCGCTGCTGCATAGACCTTCTTTTGCAGACTCCCTAAGCGGTGTGTGCGGCCCTCAGCCCACGGATAGGAACATCGTATGCAGAGTGACAACGTAGAAAGCGCAGGAGATGGGGTGTCCTCAGTTCCGTGGCACAACACGGTTGTTCTTTACGCAAACAAGGTTCCCGCGTCAGCTAGCCGGTGCGCCATTCGTTTCTTTCCAAGGAGCGTGTCCCATGGAAAGACAATGGCAGTCGCTGGACTGCGCAGCGCTGCCCCACTCGGCGACGTTCAGGCCTCCCCGCTGCCTGCCGGTGAAAGAGCAAACTCCTCAGCCCAAGCTCCCTGAGAGCATTTCTTCAGTGCTATCGCTGCCGACTCCCTGCGGTAACCTACTTCCCGGCCACACTGGGCTGTTCACTCGTCCCGACACACTTCTCAGCTTTGCGACATTCTGTCTGCTCCTTCCTCAAGGCCCAGTTCGGCTGCCACCTGCTGCCTGCAGTCTCCTCTCACGCCTCCCGGCCTGTCCTCAGGGCCGGCCCCAGATGCGGAGTTCCTGTCCCGTTCCCGCACACAGCATGTCGGGGGCCCTGCCCGGCGGCGAAGATCTGCCCCGTCTCATCCCTTCCTCCCTCACTCCCCGACTGCTCTTCCCCCGAGTGTGCGCCGCTTCGGGGAGCAGGCCCGGCCTTGCCGCCCTGGTAAAGCACAGAGCGCACGGCCCCTCGGATATTAGCAAAGTGACACTAAGGGGTCTTATCACGAGTAAACGTCTAGCGCTGAGAGCATGAGAGAGAAAAGAACAGACATCTGAAAATTGACTGAAAGAGAAAAAAATGTCAGTGGTGACTATCGCGCCACTAGGAAAACGTTTTGCAGCATGTTCCTGATACGACAACCATATGACAGTAATTTCTGGACAAACATTTTGAAGTTGTAAAAAGCCGTCTGTGAACGATTGGTGTTTTCTCTTCCGTAAGGAGGAGACCTGTGCAGCTAAGACTCGCAGTCTCCTTGCGACCGCGCGTGTCCTCTTAGAGACGCAAAGCCGATTTCCTCGCCCGGCGGCCCACCGCGGCTGTGCACCCGAGGGTAGGAGGACGGCCACGCTTTGGATTCTGACACGCTCGGGGGCTGGCGGCTGTAGCTGGTGAGCCATCGCCCGCTGGGGGCTGCGGAGACTGTGCCACCCCAGCCCTCTGTGAAGACTGGCCAGGCGGGAGTCACGCCCTGCGCTTCTTTCGTCCTGCGTGGTGTCCCTGAAACTCCGGCCCCAGCCTCCCCCCGCGACGACCGTCGCCCCCACGTGCACGCTCACAGAAGGGGTAAACTAAACCTCTGGACATCTGAGCATCTGAAGCCCAATCCCGTCCAGCTGCCCGTTTCCTGACGCCACGCAGCGCTGGGCGGGCGCTGCCAGCAGCCCCCAGGCCCCCGCTCCGACGCGGTCAAGTGTCCCCCAGTTTTCTCCGGCGACAGGATGGCAACAGTCCTCCCAACAGCAGCAACCGTCGGGGAGACGAGAGGGCAGGGCCCTAATTCCGCTTCCCCGCTACCCGCCGCGCGGCCTTGCGCAAGTGGCAACCTGCTCGGGCTGTGGCTTCCCGGTCCCTGGGCGGACAGGGTGCCGGGTCGTGGATGTCCGTGCTGCGTCCCGGTCCGGACACGTGCTGCTTCCAACCCCGGCGCTCCGGCAACCCAGGGCAGGTGGAAGCGCGCGTTTGGCCTGGCCCTTCACCCCTCGGTTTCCTCTCCAGACGCAGCTGAGCCCGGAGAGTAGGTTCTGGGCTTTTGTTCTCTCCTCGGCCTTTGCTTGAAACAGGCGAGCAGTAGCGCTCCAATCGGATGTTCCCACAGAGCAGTCTTTAGAGTAAGTAACAGGCCGGAAAGAAAAATGCTATTTCTTTTTGTCCTGTTTCTAACGATTTCCAAGTTAGAAAATTGATGACAGGATGAGAGTCTCATCAATATTGCAGACGCACAACTCCCGGGAGCTGCGTGTTTCAGTGTCCACGCGCCTTCAACATCTCGGCTGTTAACAGATAATAAAAATCACTAAACCTTGAATGTATATTCAGCTGTCCTCTGACATACCTGGGGCTCTGCGTGGATAACCATTCTCCCTAGTACTCGAGTCCTTCCCTGGGGGATGGGCCTCTTGGCAAGATTCATTAGCTCCCCAAAGGGCGTCTGGGGAGCTGTTGAGCCCGCTGGCACTCCCGCCCGGTGAGGAGGCTTTTCCCACCATCGTCTATGCGGAAGGCAGAGCTCCCGCTATTCCAGGCAGCTGGCGGGCACATAACCCGGTCCAATGGCCAGAGACGACAAGAGGCTCTTCCCCTCCATACCTTGCGCCCTCACACCTCACCACGCAAGGAATAGGTTCTGCTTTTTAGTACACACAACCGAGTGGCTTGACCGTGGCCAAAGTACTTGCTCTTCCTGGGCTCATAATCTTTGCATAAATTTATAAGCTCAACCACAGTGTACCTAATGCGGATGTTGAGAAGAAAGCTATATGCTACACCCTCTGTTTCTCTCTCTCTGGGACCTTTCAGAAACCTATCATTGGTGTCGTAGGACAAGGTGCTGTGTCTTCAGACCTCTATAGTCCTTTAGAATAGATGAAAGCAGGTCTACCACAATACTGTGGGATAATGGCTACGATCGTCCCCAATTGTAGATACGAAGAACGTCTCTAAAAGTAATAACGATAACTGCTAACCGTTGTCGAGTTCCTCTATTACTGCCGTGATCTGGATGTATGTGTCCCTCCAAAATTCATTTAGAACCTAACACCCAATGCGATAGCATTCGTCACTTTGGGGAAGGGGTTAAGTCGTGAGCGCTCCGCTTTCGTGAATGCATCAGTGCTCTTACAAAGGAGGTTGAAGGGAGCGTCCTCGTCCCTTTTGTCTTTCTGCCTGTTCCACCACGTGAGGATGCCTCGAGTAGACACCATGGAGGGGCCAGGTCCTCACCAAACACAGACTCCACTGTTGCCATGATCTTCGACTTCCCGGCCTCCAGAGCTGAGAAGTAACTTTCTACTATTTGTGAATTACCCGGTCTGTGGTGTTTTGTTACAGTATCCAGAAAGGTCTGAGACAATTACTAAGTGCATTAGTTCAGCATTAATTCATTTCATCCTGACAACTGACCTATGAGGTGCATTGATTCTATTACTATCCCCACATTGTGGATGAGAAAACTAAGCACAGAGAAGCCAGGTAATTTGCTGAAATTCACACAGCTATAAGTCTTCCCAGTGGTCCGATCCAGGCGTATCCTCCTAATCACTAAGCTCCAGCTGGTCAGCGAGGGAGAGGAGAAATAGGGCTGGCGGATTCAGCAAATACAAATACAAGACACCCAGTTAGATTTGAATTTCAGATAAACAATGGATAATTTTTACTACAAGTAGCTCCCACATAATATGTGAAGCATACTTTTGTGAAAAAATTATCCGTTGTTTATCCAAAATTGAAGTTTCACGAGCGGCCTGTGTTTAAACCCCGTGCGGAAGGGTTGCCTGAGATTCACGCATAAGCCTGTTTGCGGAGAACCTTCTGGCTGCCGTAGTTGAACGTGTCGTTCCTAAGGTCAAAATCCCGTCACAGTCTTGGCCCTGGTGCCGGACTTGGTCACCCGCCGAGATTAACAGGGCAAGCAACAGAAAATGCAGGACTCCTATGGCACGACGATGTCCAGTCCTTGTTAAAAACGCTTTCAAATTCTGTGCCTGATTTATCAGAAACACTTGAGTGGAGGCCTGAGGAGACATTACCGAAGATCAAAGGATGAGAATTGGGTCGTTTATTTTTGTATTCCAGATTGCCCTTTTTTTCATAAATACTATAATAAGAAAATACTATAGTAAGAAAAATCAGCTATGTTTTCTAAGTATTTAAAGAGCCCAGTTAGGGCTGGGGGTGGGGATAAGCGGAAAATGCAGGGAGACAGCAGACACTCACTGGGCTTCCGAACCCCCGTTTCCCTGTAGCACCCGGCTCAGCCCCGCCCGGAGCCAGGAAGATACTGTTTAGGTCTCTGCTCACAGGACCTGCTTGACTATTTACTCAAAACACACTCGGCCTCTAGGACCACTATAGTAAAACGTAGGCATTTTAAGACGTCATCTGTCTTGGAACATTTTGGTGGTTGTCTTTTAACATTGAATGACGTCTGCTCACGATTCAGGTAAGTTTGTCCCTGTTCAGGGCTGACGGCGCCCAGCGAGTCAGCAGAAACCACCGTCTTGAGCGCAGTTCCTGTTTACTGACAGGCGTTCTTGACACAGCCGCCCTCCACACAGCTGCGAAGCTTCCCCTCCCTTCTTAGGACAGAACGTTTTACGAGAAGAGAAACTCGGCAGGATCCTGACGTTCAAGGCAAGGACAACGACGCACGGATTTGGCCCATTTCAGGGAGAGAAGCATTTTACCCAGGTTTGATGATTTGACCTGCAGGCAGATTTGCCAATTGAGAAGAATTATGTTCATATTTAGGGAGACGTACCCAAGACGGGGGTTCAAATCCTGGCCACCCCTCTTGATAGCTTTGTGAATCTGTGTAAGTCACTGAAACATTTCTGTTTTCTCATCTCTAAAATGAAAACAGTACGAGCAGCTACCTTGAAGGCTGGCAAGGAATTAATGGGCTACTCCTTGTAAAGTGCTCTAAGCACGGTGCCCGGCCTGTACAAAGACTGTGGAGGTCACTACTGTTATCACTGTTGGTCATTTGACTCCCACCACTGTGCCTCTCACTTGGCTCCTTGACGGAGAAACATGTTTCTGCCCTTGGGTCAGGTTCCTTCAGACAATGTAACTGCATTCTCAGGGTGACAAGAAGGGATGGCCAGTGTAGTTACCATATAACTGAATTCATGGTGTAAAAATACGTCTATAATTTTTTTCTTTTTTTTTGAGACAGAGTCTCTCTCTGTTACCTGGGTTGGAGTGCCGTGGCATCAGCTTAGCTCACAGCAACCTCAAACTCCTGGGCTCAAGCGATCCTCCTGCCTCAGCCTCCCAAGTAGCTGGGACTACAGGCATGCGCCACTATGCCCGGCTAATTTTTTCTACATATTTTTAGTTGTCCGATTAATTTCTTTCTAATTTTAGTAGAGACGGGGTCTCGCTCTTGCTCAGGCTGGTTTCGAACTCCTGAGCTCAAACGATCCGCCCGCCTCGGCCTCCCAGAGTGCTAGGATTACAGGCATAAGCCACCGCGCCCGGCGGTCTGCATGCATTTTTGAAGCTAATAAGCTGAATCTAAGGTTCGGACTGTGAGAAAAAAGAATAGAGAGGGCCAATTCCTTCTTCTGAGGTGTCCAAATGAGCTCAGTGAGTTCTTGCAGGATTGACTGGCCTCAGCAATGGGATTTCAGGGATGTCTGAAATGGTTAGATTGGCTGTAATACAGTTCAGTTGGGCATCTGGAAGGATCATTGGTCATGGCCATGAATATCACATTGATGTCATACCTGTTACCCCAGAGAAGAGGGCTTTTGTGCATAAGGTATTACAGTTGGTATATTTTTATGTACATAGGGTATTTACATATGGATGAATGTTTCATTCTTATTTTTTATTCTTCATTTTTATTTTTGTCAATTTAAAATGATTGATTAAAATGCCTTGATTTTTTTAAAAAGTAATTTCCCCACTATATTTTATTAGGAAAATTTTCAAACATACAGAAAAATTGAAAGAATTACACTACAACACTTACATACCCAACGTATATATGCTACAATTGTTAACATTTTGCTATGTTTGCCTTACCACTACCTCTTCATCCATCCAACCGCCCATCAACTCATCTCATGTTTTGGGTATATTTCAAAAGTAAGTTGCAGGCATCAGTATACTTCTCCCCTAAACTCTTCCACTTGCATTTCATTTACTAGATATTTTATTTTTAAGGTAAAATTTGCATACAGTAACATGCTTAAATCTTAAGTGACTCATTGCATGAATTTTGAAAAATGCATACACTTGCATAACCAAATCCCATGTCAAGATACAGAATATTTCCATCACCCCAATAGTTCTGTCATGCCTCTTCCCAGTCAATCCCAGCTCCCAAAAGCAATCACTGTTGTGATTTTTAAAAAATCATAGATTAGCTTGCCTAGTGTAGAACTTCACTTAAATAAAATCACAGTATGTATTCTTTTGTGAAAGGCTGCTCTCACTCAGCATGTTTTTGAAATTCATCTATATCATTGCATATATCAGTAGCTCATTCCTTTTTGTTGCTGGGTAATATTCCAATTTGTGAATGTACCATAGCTTATTAATCCATTCTCCTATTGATGGTCACCTAGACTATATATATATAATCTCATAGCCAAAAACTATACTATACATATATATGTTCTGTATATGTCTGTGTGTGTGATCTTACGATGTTAAACTACCTCACATTCCTGGATAGCTCAAGGTTTATAATCCCATTAGCTCAAGGTTTATAATCTTCTTAATATATTGCTGAATTTGATTTATTAATGTTCTATTAAGTTTTTTGTGTTTATGTTTATGAAGAATTTTGTTTACAGCTTTCAATTTTTCTTTGAGCAATGCATTAAAATTTAACACAAATTTTCATGTTTCAGTTTATTCAGTTCAGAATATTTCCTAATTAACTTTATGATTTCTTCTTGAGCCATGGTTTATTTGAAAATATGTTTTATTTCCAAATACTTGAAGTTTTTCTGGGTATCTTAGTGACACTTTCTGATTTAATTTCATTGTGTCCAGAGAACATACTCTATATAAAAAGTTTTCAATATATCTTCTGAGATTTATTGAGACCCAGACTTAGCATTTGATCTGTATTGGTGAATAGACCATGCATACTTGAAAAGAATATATTTTTTGAGTTGTTGGGTACAACAATTTACAAATGTTAATTAGATTAAGTTGGTCAATAGTGTTATTCACATGGTCTGTGTCCATGCTGATTTTTTTTTGTGGAGTTGGGGGAAGTCTATTCATTACTTCAGTTACTATGAGAAGGGTGTCAAGTCCACAATCAAGGTTGGAGTTTTTTTTTTTTAATTTTTTTTTAAATTTTTTCTTATATTAAAAATTTTCCTCCCCCTGTCAATGTCAAGAAATAGTTGGAGATTTTTAAAAACCAATTTCTCACTTTAATTCTTTCATATTTTCTTGTATGTCAAAGCTCTGTATCAGGCACATATACATTTATGATTATATCTTTATGAGGAATTGTCTATTTTATCATTATGAAATATCACTCTATTTCTGGTAATATTCTATCTTAGAGTCTATTTTATCTGATAATAATACAACCACTCCATCCTTTTTTTTTTTTTTCCCTTTTCTTTTAAGAGATGGGGTCTCACTATGTTGCCCTGGCTGGAGTGCAGTGGCTATTCACAGGCTCCGTCATCGCACACTATAGCCTCTAACTCCTAGGCTCAAGCAATCCTCCTGCCTCAGCCTCCTGAGTAGCTGGGACTGCAGGCACATGCCACTGCACCTGGCCAGCCCTTTTGTACTTACTGTTTACGTCAAATATCTTTTTCTAAGCATTGCTTCCAACCTTTTTCATATTTGAAGTACATCCTTTATAGATGTACAGTTCAGTGTTGCTTTTGAAGTGCTTAGTCCACTTATGTTTAGTGTATTTATATGGTTGGATATAGGTTTACTATTTTGCTTTTTGTTTCTGTTTTTATTCCTGTTTATTCTTTCTGATCTCTTTTAACTTAATGAATTTTTTCGAGAATCTATTTTAATTTCTCTCTTGGCTTTTTAGCTACATCTTTTTTTAGGGTTGTGCTAGAGATTACAATATACATTCTTAACTTTTCATAGTATACTTAGAATTAAAACAATGCCATTTTATGTAAAATATAAGAATTCTGTTTGTCTTGTTTATTATGTACTAGTTTTCATAGTTTTTATCTTAATGTAATAAACCCTGTATTTCAATATCACAATGTTTGTGTTAAGTAGTCATATACATTACCAATAAATTAAGAGAGCATAAAACATAGTCTTATGTATTTAACCATATACTTATCACTTCTACTGATGTTGATTCTTTCTGAAGATTTGTTTCTCTGTCTAGTTTTGTTTCCCATCAGTTTGAAGGATTTCATTTAGCAGGTTGTTGTTAGCACTTGTCATTTAGTACTTGTTATACAGGTATGTTGGCAGGGAGTTTCCTTAGTTTTTGCTTATCTGCAAATATCTTTATTTCATCTTGATTCTTGATGGATATTTTTGCTGCATATGGAATTCTGTGTTGACAGTTGTTCTTTCAGAAATTTAAATATGTTGTTCCACTGTCTTCTGGTCTCCATAGTTTCCATTGTAAAATCTATTGTCATGTGTATTCTTCTGTGTATAATGTGCCATTTTCCTATGGCTGCTTTCAAGATTTTTACTGTATGTTTGCCTTTCAGTAGTTTGAATATGATGTGCCTTAGTGTGAGTTTCTTTGTATTTACCCTGATTGGGATTGACTGTACTTCTTGAATTTGTACATATATATCTTCTGCCAAATTTGGCCATTATTTCTTCAAATACTTTTTCTACCTTGTTCTTCTCTCTCTTTTTTCTTATGAGGGTCCAATTATACGTATGTTAAATATTTTAATATTTTCCCACGTTTCTCAGATTTTCTTTTTTTCTAATCTCTTTTCTCTCTTTTCAAACTGGATAATTTCTTTTGATTTATCTTTGAGTTCACTGACTATTCTATTGCCTCTGATCTGCTGTTTTGCCCATTTAGGGAATTTTTTTCCTTCCGATATATTTTTTAGTTTTAGAACATTGGTTTGATTATTTTATAGTTTTTATTCCTCTGCTGAGATTTCCTGTGTGTGTTCATTTCAAACACCTTTTTCTTTACATCTTTATGCGTAGTTATCATTGTAGTTTTATTTGCTAATTCCAACACCTTGGTAATTTCAGATTTGGTCTCCAACCATTGTCTTTTCTTTTTGAATGCGTATCACATTTTCCTGTTTCTTCATATGTGTAATAATTGTGTATTGCATATTGGATATTTTGAATGATGCATTGTAGATATTGTGAATTCTGTTACGATCCTCTGAGGAATATTGATTTGTTTGTTTGTGTTTGCGGCAATGGACTTGGCTGAGTCTAATACCAAACTCTCTCTCCTCTGCAGTGGATACCTGCTGAAACTTCTATTCAGAGATTTAGCCTTATCTGGGCTTCTTAGAATATGTCACATGTATGCAGAGTTTACTTGTGGGCCAAAAACTTCATTAGAGTTTATATGCAGAATGTAGATTTCTTCTCTGTGGCAGTCATTTTTTAAAGTGTTTTCCCTTAGTTTCTGGCTGGTACAGTACCTTAAATGCAATCCTCTTGGTTCCTCAACTCAGGAAGACTTCAGATTACTACCTGAGTTTTAGCTGCCAACTCAGCACTCACTGAAGCCTGCCCTTGGCAAAAAAGCTGTTTAAAATTTTTAAAAGGTGGGGCAATAGACTTTCCTAGCCAGTGCCATTTCTAGCTGTCAACTCTCCAGCAATTTTAGTCTGTTATTATTTTTCAGTGCCTTCAGGTAGTTTTTGTTCCCGTTGTTTTATTTTGTCTAGTTTTTATAATTCTTATTTGTAGGATGGTAGGTTAAATACAAGCTACTCCACCTTTATGTGAAAGTAGAACATTTTCTTTTGCCTTAAAAAAAAAGCCACCTATAACTGATCAACACTTAAGTGCACATATAGTAATAACATTCATCGGGTGTCAGGCAGATGGGATTGGGGAGGAGGGGATGGGTATATACACATCTAATGGGTGCAGTGCGCACCATCTGGGGGATGGACACACTTGAAGCTCTGCCTCAGGTGGGGCAAAGGCAATACATGTAGCGTAAACATTTGTACCCCCGTAATATGCTGAAATAAAAAAAAAGCCACCTAAAGCTTTTTTTGGAGACGAGAATAGAGACAGATAACTTAAAGCAGTGCCTTAGAGTTCCTTTCCTTGGCTATTCTAGATACCAGGGACATAGATATTATTGATATTTTATATCCATTATTAAAGTTGGACATAAAGCTGGGCACGGTGGCTCATGCCTGTAATCCCCGCACTTCGGAAGGCCAAGACGAGAGGATTGCTTGAGACCAGGAGTTTGAGACCAGTTTGAGTTACGAGAAGAGGAAAAAAACTAAGCTCAATGAAAAATAAAAAGCAGTCCTTAGTTGGAAATAGAGACTACTTCTTGAAGGAGGAAGGTAGAATAGTGTGCTAAGTGGTTACAGTCTCACTTTTCCAAAATGTATATATACACACACATTTGGACACTCTCTTAGTATCAGTAAGATTTATCTCTTTATACTTAGCTCAGTTTTTAAGACCTAAATTACTTGATTCTCTTCAAAGGTGAGCAGAAAATATATTGCAATTTGTTTTTAGATTTTTTTTTTTTTTTGGTCCTTTGGAGCCTATGAATTTATGAGATTTGTTCTGGTTTTCAAACATTGCTTTGGTGGAGTGCTGTTTATAAAACATCTGCTGCTTGTACTATCGTGTCATCATCATTATTAGTAGTAAAATAATGCATTGCCCACCAATTGCACTTAATTTACAAGACAGAGTAACAAGCCCTAAAGACACACCTGTTTAACCAGCTGTTGTTGAGTAATGATGAAAGTATTAAACACATCACATCTGGACCATCCCTGGGTAATAAACTTACTCTAATTTAGATCAGCACTTTGAGTTGTTTTTGCATGCACTTGTATAGATCTCCTCTAGATCTTTTTGTGTGTTGTGCCATGTGTTTATGAGGAAAAAAATCTCCAGATACTAGAACGTTTTAGAAACTGACAAATTTCATTTACATGGTGCTTTTCATTTTGCTGTTTTTTCCTATTCTTTTTTTTTTTTTTTTTTTTTGAGACAGAAGTTTCACTGTGTTGCCCCGGGTAGAGTGCCGTGGCGTCATCCTAGCTCACAGCAACCTCAAACTCTTGGGCTCAAGCAATCCTTCTGCCTCAGCCTCCCGGGTAGCTGGGACTACAGGCATGCGCCACCATGCCCGGCTAATTTTTTCTCTATATTTTTAGTTGTCTGATTAATTTCTTTCTATTTTTAGTAGAGACGGGGTCTTGCTCTTGCTCAGGCTGGTTTCAAACTCCTGAGCTCAAACGATCCACCTGCCTCGGCCTCCCAGAGTGCTAGGATTACAGGCGTGAGCCACCGCCCCCGGCCTGATTTTTCAATTTTTGGTAGAGA
>CAUYRB010002544.1:0-83093 GCA_963574695.1 Propithecus perrieri | reverse complement strand
TCTTTGCCTCACCCAAATGCGGGTTAAAGGCATGCCCTTCCCTCCCTTTAGTGCTCCCCGTGTCCTTTAGTTGTGGATTTACCCCCCCATCCCCCTAATCCCTAGAGAGTATTTCTGCCATGTGATCACCCTAGTGTTGATCAGTTAGTACCAATTTGATGGTGAGTACAAATGGATCCCGCTCTTCTGCTCTTGTGGTGCCCCACTTTGGATAATGGGCTTAAGTTTAACCCAGGAAAGTATAAGAGGTGCTAGATCACTGTCGTTTCTTATAATTGAGTAATATTCCATTGTAAACATATACCAAATTTTAATAATCCACTCATGGATTGATGGGCACTTGGGTTGTTTCCACATTCTTGCAATAGTGAATTGTGCTGCCATAAACATTCGGGTGCAGATATCTTTATCGTAGAATGTTTTGTGCTCTTTTGGGTAGATGCCTAATAGTGCTATTGCTGGATTGAATGGTATTTCTATTTTTAGCTCTCTGACTATCTCCAAATTCTTTTCCACAGCGGTTGCACTAATTTGCAGTCCCACCAGCAGTGTAAGAGTGTTCTGTCTCTCCTATTTTTAATTTTTTAAGAAACCTACAGACTATTTTCCATAATGGCTCTAATATTTTACCTTTACACCATAAATATAAAAGCTAGTATATTTCTCCACATCCTTGACAACACTTGTTGTTATCTTTTAACTTTTTGGTGATAACCATCCTAACGTGTGACGTGATATCTCATTGTGGTTTTGATATGTATTTCCCTGATTATTATTGAAGTTGAACACTTTTTCATACACCTATTGGCTATTTGTATATCTTCTTTGGAAAAATTTCTATTCAGGTCTTTTGCCAATTTTTTAATTAGGTTATTTGGTTTTTTGCTATTGAGTGGTACAAGTTCTTTAAATATTTTTACCTCTTATTGGTTATATGTTTTACAAATATTTTCTCCCATTTTGTAAATTTCCTTTTGATTTTGTTGATTGTTTCCTTTGCTGTGCAGAAACTTTTTAGTTTGATGTAATCCCATTTGTTTATTTTTGCTTTTGTTGCTTGTGCTTTTGGTGTCAAATCCAAAAAAATCATTGCTGAGACCAATGTCAAGGAGCTCTTCCCCTGTGTTTTCTTCAAAGAATTTTTTCGTTTTGGATCTTATATCTTATTTAGTCTTTAATATATTTTGAATTGATTCCTTTGTATGATGTAAGAGAAGGGTCCAATTTCATTTTTTTTTTTTTGAAACAGGGTCTCACTCTGTTGCCCAGGATGGAGTGCCAAGGCCTAATTATACCCTCTCTGTAACTCTGAACTCATGGACTCAAGCAATTCTCCCGCCTCAGCCTCCCAAGTAGCTGGAACTACAGGTGTGTGCAACCATATTCAGCTAGTTTTAAAACATTTTTTGTACAGACAGAGTCTCGCTATGTTGCCCAGGCTGGTCTCAAACTCCTTGGCTCAGCCTTCCCACCTGGGCCTCCCAAAGTGCTGGTATTACAGGCATAAGCCATAGCACCTGCTCCCAATTTCATTTTTCTTGCACACAGATATCCAGTTTTCCAATATCATTTATTGTAAAGTCTGTCCTTCTCCATTGTGTATTCTTGACAACTTTGTTGAAAATTATTTGACTGTATAGTTGTGGGTTTATATTTGGGCTATCTGTTCTGTTTCATTAGTCTATGTGTCTGTTTTATGCCAGTAGCACACTGTTTTAATTACTATAGTTTTGTGATAATGTCTGAAATCAGGAAGTATGATGCCTCCAACTTTGTTCTTTTTGCTAAAGATTGCTTCAGCTATTCTAGGTCTTTCGTGAAAGCTATGAGGGCAGCATGGCAGCTGCAAGGGTTGTTGAGGTCCTCAGTGGTGAAAGCTGTAAAATTCCTGTGCAGAGCAGGCCCCAGGAACCATGGTAGCTCCCACCGTGAGGCTGATACTGTCAGCCCAAAATCTTCTGTGTTCCCAGCTGTCTCCAGATGTCTCAGCCGTGCCAGTCTTCCCAGTGATCTGGGTGGGGTGAAGCTCAAGAGGGTCGCTAGGGCAGTGCCCCGAAAGGCTGAGAACTCTGGTTGCTCACTCCACTTTCTTTTTCCTTGTGAGGGGAACTCATGGGGCAGGGTGTTCTTATGATGAGCAGTGCTGGCCTGGGGGATAGGATGATGCAGGCAAAATGAAACTGTTTTTCCTACATTTTTTGTGTGGTTATTTTGAATTTCTTCCACTGTGTTAATGTAGCTTCTTAGGTAGTCTCTTGAGCTCTTCTAAAGAGCTATTTTTGTTCTATGGTAGTTGTCCAATTGTTGTTCTTTGTGGGGGAGACAAAGGATGGCTGTCCTACTCCACCACCTTGCTGATGTCACTCTATCATGAAGTAAAATTCTAAAGAAAAGAATTTGAAATTGGTTCCAGTGTCATGTGATTACATGTGTCCTACTGAAACGCCTGACGTGGTAAAACTGAGGCTGCCACATCTCTGTAAGAGAGAAAAAAGTAGCTTTCCCTTTCTTCATACAAGGAACTTAGTCTTTTATAAGTGTCTGTTCATAAGCATAGCCCTTTTGCATCGGTATCTAGCAACTTTTTGGGAAAACTTTTGGAAATTAATTGGTCATAGGAATTTGCCATTTATGCTCAGATGTCTAAAGTGTCTAATTCAAACAGAAGGCACATCAGAAAGCCGCAGGGATTGAAGGCTCCAGATAACACCTGACAGTGGTGGAACAATGGATCTGAAACAAGATGATAGGCTGAAAGTATGCAAAAGAGGCAGCTAGGACCCCGAATTCCTCTCCTACTCACTGCAGCCAGGTAAAGACCCTACTCACATCTGCCAGAGGTCTAGAGGATTAAGTCTGGAGAGAGTGAATTCTAAGGATGCTCAGACACAGATGAAGGTGGGGTGACAAGCCTTGATGAAATCTTTTGATAAAATTAGTAGAGAGCATATATAAGACAAGGTTGCCCTCTATCACCACTTCTTTTCAACATAGTGCTGGAAGTCCTAGCCAGAGAAATCAGACAAGAGAAGGAAATCAAGGGCATCCAAATGGGGACAGAGAAGGTCAAACTATTGCTCTTTGCTGATGGTATGATCTTATATCTAGAAAAGCCCAAAGATTCTTCCAGAGACTACTGGAATTCATAAATGAATTCAGCAAAACCTCAGGTTACAAAATCAATGCACAGAAATCAGTTGACAACAATATGCCAACAACAGTCAAACTGAGAACCAAATCAAAGACTATGCTCTTCACAATAGCAACAAAGAAAATAAAATACTTAGGAATATATTTAACCAAGGAGGTGAAAGACCTCTACAGGGAGAACTTCAAAACATTGAGGAAGGAAATAGCAGAGGATATAAACAGGTAGAAACCATACCATGCTCATGGGTTAGCAGAATCAACATTGTTAAAATGTCTATACTACCCAGAGTGATCTACAGATTGAGTGTAATCCCTATTAAAATACCAACATCATTTTTCACAGAGCTAGAAAAAATAATTCTATACTTTGTATGAAACAAGAGAAGACCCTGTATAGCAAAAGCAATCTTAAGCAAAAAGAACAAATTAGGAGGCATCAATTTATCAGACTTCAAGCTATACTATGAGGCTATAGTAACTAAAATACCATGGTACTGGCACAAGAACAGAGACAAAGACCAATGGAACAGAACTGAGAACCAAGAAAAAAAAATCCTCATATAGCCATCTAATCTTTGACAAATCAGACAAAAACATACGCTGGGGAAAAGAATCCTTATTCAATAAATGGTGCTGCAAAAATTGGATAGGCACATGTAGAAGACAGAAACAGGATCCCTACCTGTCACCTCTCACAAAAATCAACTCACGGTGGATAACAGACTTAAACCTAAGGCATGAAACTACAAGAATTCTAGAGGAAAATATTGGAAATACTCTTCTAGACATTGGCCTAGGCAAAGAATTTATGAAGTGTCGCTCCATGAATTAGTATTAAACATGTTTTGGGATAGGATTTGTCTTAAGAGTTTTACAGAACTTTGCCCTGAAAGAATATGTGAATGTGTTGGTTTGCATTTCGAATGCTGTTACACTCGGAAGGGCATCTCTGAAAGGCAGTAGCGCTGTATCCCACGAGGCGCTGCATTTCTCAGACCTAAAGAATTGGATTTGCTTTGTAAAGCACAAGTGAATCTGTTAAAAACTATAGGCTGAGAGCTGACAATGGAGTGCCCTCCAGAACAAACAGGTTCCCGGAAACAACAGCTTCCCGAATGGCTAAAAGCAAACCTTTTGTTTAAACCACTCTAGACTACCTGTCTCCATTCACAATAACCTAATAAACATGGAGCTTACATATCTCTGTTTAACCCCTCTGTTTAAATGATAAACTTACCTTAGAATTTAGAGATTAACCTTTGAAAGACTTTGTAACCGTTTGCTCATGTAAATAGAATTAGTTAAAGAATCTGTAGAAGCCTTCTGTAAAAGCCATTTGAAAATCTGTTAACCTGACAGGAACTACCTGCTGTTATGTAAATCTGTTACCCCTGACAATTGTTCACTATTTCCTATAAGTTACCATGTAAGACCTCATTGGGGGCTTTTGAGACCCACGGAGAGGTCTAAGCCCCCTGAGCTCCCGCTTTGCCTGTAATCTTTATAAACTTATAAAACTATATCTTTGTCTCAGTGTATTCTTTTATTTCTTCCATTTTCCATTTCTCTCTATTATTTTCTTATGCTTTGCAACTCTACCAAAGGGACCCGGTTTTTTGCAGGGAACACTGGCCACGTTCCCGGCACTCTTACAGGTGAGATTTTCTGGAAGGCAAACCTTGAATTGGAGATTGATGGATAGAATGTTAAGTAGGGATTGCCCTTAGAATTAACACCTGTAAAAGGAAAGGGAAAGAAGTAGGATTTGCAGAGGGAAAGATTCAGCTGTGAAGCATACCTAAGGATAGGTTCAGCTGACACAAACTGGCCACACTGGAGCTAAATGGCTCCAGGAAAATGATCAAATACACACACACACACACACACACACACACATAGGTAAAATACACAGAGAAATACATATGCATTTATATAGTCCATTTAAGATGTGTGAACAAAATCATTAAAAGCATAAATAGATGCATTTTACAATATCAGAATGCAAAAAAAACCCACAAAAATTAAGCAAAGTTAAATATAAATAACAAACCAGGAGAAAATAAATGCATTATATTCAATATAAAGAAGTCTAAGGAAGAGTATCTAGAATGTACAGATATATACAAGCAAAAGACAAAAGTAAAAAATCACAAGAACAACTCAGTAAGAAAAAAGGACAAAAGTGAACAAGCAAATCATAAAAGGAGAAATAAAGTAAAACATAAACAAAATGGAACGTTTTCAGGCACAAGAAAACAGGGAAATGCAAATTAAAATAACACAACATTGTTCAAATATCAGGAAAGAACAATTATACTGTTTGATAATTTTAAATATTAATATGGTGGGAAAGTGGATACGTTCAAAGAGAACTAGTGGCAATGTATATTCATAAGCCACTTTGGAGGGCAACTTGACTGCATTTATTTATACATCAAATGAACTTAATCAAAAGACCAGTTCCTGGTTTATACTCTAGAGAAATATTAATACAGATATTCTATCTGTACTGCCAAGTTAGGACTCCAAAATATATTGCAATTGAGAACATGAGCTGCAGAAAAAATATGTATATTATGACACCATTTATGGAAAACTAATGAAGTCATAACTATATTTTTTATAAGACCATACAAAAAAGATCAGCAATAAAATGATCAGCAAACTGATAGTTTTGGGGAAATGGAGTAAATGGTTGGTAGTTAGAATAGAAAGAATAGATTGTAGTTTTTTAAGGCTATAGATTCATATTTTATTTATATAATTAATTAAAAGGAATAAGAAAATATTTATATTAATAAGTAGGAAGAAAAATAATAAGGAAATCTAGAACTCCTGGGACTTGGGAGAGTGGTATATTTTAGGTTACATTAAGAGAGCAATCAAATTTGAAGTAAGGAAAAATTACTTTAAAAGAATAGGATAGGACAAAGGGCTTTATGCATACAGGGGAGAAGAATTGTTAGAATATAAATTACTTTAAGGTATGGGATCCAGGAAAGAATGTTCAGTTGTCAAACGTCTGAATCTGGGATGATCTCACGAAATAAATAGGGAGAAAATTTAATTTGTGTGATATGATCAGTCTCTAATTGGTATCACCTAACTAACCTGTAGATGAAAAAAGTTTGGATCTATGTTTGTCCTACACGCATCTAAAATATTGACCATGTTGGGATCTATACTGTGTTTAAAATTTGTCTTGTTTATCATCTGTATCCTGAGCCTCACACCGTAAATAAGTGTCATGTGTCCCTCTACAGGCTGTGATAAACCTATAAGATAATGCTAAGTTTAGTCCTAAACTTCTGACATATGGAAAAAAATCCTTTAGATTATGTGGCAAAATTGAACAGAAGTAAAGGTTAAAACTATGTATGTAGGGAAATTTTAGCCATTAAATTAATATGCAAAAATCATGGCCAACAACTTATATTCTCTTACTTCTTTTTGGTGAACGTTATCATTATCCTATATTAGTCCCTCAGTATAGATTTTATGCTAAATCCTGAAAGAAAACATTGAAGCATCATTTTCAGTGTATGTAAATAGTTATATATTCAAAATATTAGCATCAATCAATGGGTTTTTTTGTCTTCTCAA
Organism: Propithecus perrieri; assembly: GCA_963574695.1. Lineage (NCBI taxonomy): Eukaryota > Metazoa > Chordata > Mammalia > Primates > Indriidae > Propithecus > Propithecus perrieri. The sequence goes on along the minus strand of CAUYRB010002544.1, from coordinate 76,340 downwards.
TATCCCTTTTCTTATATTATGACCAAAGAGTGGCAATAGGTTCACAATTAATGATATAACACTTAATAGAAAAAATGGGAAACTCATTATTTTAGACCTGTTAAGGAGTGTACTATTCTAATAAGTTTTGAAAGAAAATACAATAACCCATCCAAATATAAGAACTGAATTTATCTTTTTAGTGATGTGAGACTGCAAGAGGCAGGATTCTCAATAAAGACCACTTCATTAAGCAGGAACATTGGTAGTGTAGTTTCACTGTGATGTATTAAAATTCCAGATACGATACCAACCCAAAGTGAATGTAAAGAAACCTTCCTGCCAGCCAAGGGGCATTGTTCCACTGTTAGCCATTCTTATTTTATCCGCCTAACTTGAATGAAACACAAGGCATGTGTAGTCTGTTTTATATAATTTAACTGATATTATTCACTATCTTCTACATGGAAATTTTGTTTTTCCCTAACCATACCATAACTCTTTATGGTCAGAGATTGTATATCTTTATATCCATGTAGAACCTATGATTCTGTGCTGGGTAAGTGTTCAGAATAAATACTTAGAATTGTGAATTTCTTGGCCTAGAATGGACTATGGAAGAATACTGTCCAACTTCCCTCATTTCTCAATGAAAAGCATCAGACTAAATAAGTTTAAAGTATTTACCCAAGATTACTCAGTCTATTGTCTGATTGATTATATTTTTAACAAAATAAAATACAAATAGATTGTACTTTTCACTCAAGGGTTCACCAAAATACTTCATAATAACTACTTCTCCTTGAATACGTACCCAAATACAGAAAATTACGATGCCTCGAAAGATTGTCATCTTACTAAATATCTACTGAAAGACTCCAAATTTTCTAGAATTAAAGATTCAAGACAAAATCCCTCAGGCGTAAGTATGTTAAATCCTTATTAAATAAACATTACTCAGAAACATTATTTATTCTTGGCATCCATCTAAACCTTAATGTAACAGTAATGAGTATTCCTTGTAATATCATCACATAGGGAAATCCTCAATTTGATTTTTTTTTTTCAATTCCATTTTCGTTAGGAGGGAAAACTTTTTTCTTAACGTTCTTTTTATTATATAAAACATTTCTATCATGAAGCTACTGTTGGCCAATAAACTCCCTAAACATAATGGCATATAACCAGCGTTTCTTTTTCAGTTTCTAGCTAGAGTTCTGTGGCTTGGGTGAGATGGCTCCTCAGCATGTGTTACCTGCGATCAGTGGGCAACTTCAAAAGAAAAATCACACCTGACCAGTTAAACAGGCAAGGAAGACTTTCTTCAAGACTTTTGCAACAGTGGAGAGAAACTGAACTCACCTCCTAAAATAACAGTGACAGCTGGGAATTTATAGCCAACAGGCAGGTAAGGGGTCAGTGGAGGGAAAATCACCAGGAGAAACTTGATTAGGTATCAATGGTGAGGGAGGAGAAGAATGTGATTATGTATCAAGGGTGGAGGAAGAGGAACTTAATTGGATATCAACAGTGAGGGGATTTTCCATCAACTGCCTTAGCAATATTGTTTGCTAAAATGGGGCCCATCAGACCAAGGATGGAGCCAAAGGGGAGGACTACACAAAATGAGGGGTCAGCAGAGCCTGCCAAAAGTTTGGCTAAGGAGGGAGTCCTTGTCAGAGCTCAAGAGGAGTCCTTGTTACTACCCAGAGCATGTTTTTCTGAAGACCATGGTAGAGAAACAACATGGCCAGCTCCATTGCACAAGCACATTGTAAGCCTTTGCTTGAATCAGGTTTGCTAACATCCCATTGGCCAGAGTCAGTTGCATCGTCAAGCCATCAATGGACTGTGGAAGTCAACACCAAATATGACAGGAGATGGAGGAGAATGAATATTTGCAAAGGTGTTGTCCATACTATCACTGGATGCAATCCCCTACTCTCTTTTCAGAAAAATATCCAAGGCTAAGGATTTTTACTGATGGAATAGTGAAGTGTTGACATTCAAGAAAAATCTTTTCCTTGTACTGAACTTTTCACTTTCTTCCTTTTCTCTCACACAGAAACTCCTTCCTCCACATATTCTCTCCTGTCCAGGAGTTTTCTCACTCTCATTAATTTTTTCTTAGTATGGATAATAGAAAAACTCACTTTTCAACTTCACTTCTTAATCAGTCCATTCTACTGTAAGTCAAATTCCTTCTTTAATTTTTTGTTTTTATTGTAGTACCTGCTATAGAAAGAGAAATCATCGCAGAGGCCTTATTTTGATAGCAAAGGGGAATAAAAATAAGAAATAATATACTCATAGATTAACAAAAATCCAGATATTATGGGACAACATATTTAAACAATTTGGGAGACCTCTATAAGGAAAAGAATATAAAATTTTGAATAAAAAATTATGCAAAATAAGTGGACATTTATGTAGAATGAGGGAAGAAACCTGACAAATTATTAAAAGTTGAAAAACTAAAGAAAAATTACAAAATAATGAATCATTTGCCTGTCACACTATTCTATATATTTTTTCCCTAAATATTTGTTTACCTAATTTCTGATCACCTTTTCACACAACAGTATTTTAGTATAATGTTCTATAAAAATAATTAAAATATTATATTTTCCTGTTGGATAGTTTATGGTTTAAAAAAATTAACTTTCAGCTTCACTACTTATTAATAGTGATTTTATGTAAAGGTTTAGGATTCTTGTCAAAATTGGGGTAAAAACTTAAAATATATCTTTCATATGTTAACTGTATGCTTTGGGGCCTTATTTAACATGTTTCTGACACAAGAGAGTGTCCGTTTTCCCCAGGCTTCTATGAGAACTAAAAAATCCTAATTTAATTTGTATGGGATTAATGATGGGACAAATGTTGCATATACTAGCTTTTGATTCCATAAATATGCCTTCTGGATCTGCTGTTTTTGTCATAGCACCGGTTGGTTCAGCACAGCAGATATTTAGAATATTTCTAAAATCCACTTATTAATATATTATGGATGCTGAGCAATAACTTTAATGTATGAAGCACCAGCAAAGAATGCCCCCATCACAAACCCTTTTCCACAAAACTGAGAATTAGGCTACCTCATGCAAATTTATGGATCGTGAGTTTGGGGACTGCTGTGGTTTGAATGTTTGCGCATTCCAAAACTCACATTGAAATTTAATTGCCAATGTCACAATACTGAGATGTGGGGCAATTAAGAGGTGATTAGACCACGAGGGCTTCACCCCTGTAAGAGGGCTTAATGCCTTAATAAAAGGGCTTTTGGGAGTGGCTCTCTTTGTCCTTTCTTCTTCCCCTATGTGCTGATGCAGCAAGAAGGCTTTCACCAGATGCTTGCACCTTGATCTTGGATTTTCCAGCCTCCAGAACTGTGAGTCAATAAATTTCTGTTCATTATAAGTTATCCAGACTCAGGTATTCTGTCAAATCAGCACAAATGGACTGAGACAGGGGCATAACAGTAATTCTCAGGGTGAAGATGTGAATGGAGACTGGAATTGAGCAAACATCTCACAAAACTGGCTAAAATGCAGTTGCCTTTAAGCCAAAGAGAGCTGCTCTAAGAGTTTTCCTTCCACTGGGTATGCAGAATACCTGAACGAGAGCAAAAGTCTTGGATTGGATTAGTCTGCTCATGCAAATCAACAACCCGAAAGTGGATATGCGGAATTTACTGGTCCTTTGGAAACCCATGGAGATACTCACAGAGTAACAGGTACGGCCTTAAAGTGACAGTTACCGACTTAAGACAGAGACACATTTAGAGATCCCCTATAGTGAGCATGAGATTCACACCTTCCCAAAGGCAAGGAAATGAGAAACTATTGTTTAATAGGTATAGTTTCAGGTCTTCAAGATAAAAAGTGTTCTGGAGGAGAGATGCACAACAATGTGAACATACTTAACACTATTTACCTGCATACTTATAAATGGTTAAGATAGTACATTATATGTGTTTTTCACTTTAATAAAGAAAAGATATATTTTACCTTTCCAAACTCTTGAATGCATTGTTTGAAATGGTCACTTTCTTTTCAGTCTCGCTATGAGATAATGTCTCTTTTTCACTTCATGGCAAATCCACTGTAGCCCTCAGCCACCACAAAGTGACAGATCAAAGCATGTGCCCTTTTCATACATATTTTTTATAATGCCCAAAGGAAAGTAGTTCCAAGAGATCTCAGACCTCTTTGTGCTCTATATTCAACAGGTAATTATAATTGTAAATTGTCTAGAATTGTAAGATTACATGCTTGTTTTACTGGTAAATTGAAAGAAGGGGAGCAATAATACTTCAAGGTCCTAGTCCATTTATGAAGAGCAGGCTTGAAGCTAAGTGCTAATTTTTCCAGAAATCTTTGAAATACATTAATACATAGTATTTCTGCTTTATGACAACAGACTATGAAAACACATTGGTTATCACCATTTCACCCTGCTCCAATTTGACACCTTCTTTTTGTTTACTCTTCAAGGTTTTTCTAAATTGATGAACTCTTCATTAACACAACTCAGTGTTACCAGGTATAGCTGTGTGCCAGAAATAGTGGTTGTTCACCAAGATCTGTTATCCCCTTTCTCCTGAACACATTCCCAGCCTTCCTTGGAATTAGACAAGTCCGTGTAACTAAATTGTATCCAACGGCATTCAAGTAGAGACATTTAGTCCAATTGTAGGCCTGATGCACAACCAACTCTCAGCATTTTCTAGCAGATTCTTTCACCTTTCCCACTGATTGGTATGGTGATCCCTGTGGGCACATTGGAAGGCACAGAGTAGAGATTGCAAAAAAAGAAATAATCTTTTATTGTGCTTGAAGCACTAGCTGTGTATTCCAGTTTCTACTTCACAGCATTTTAGCTTACCTTAAATAATTCAAGATTGAAATAAACAAGTAAACCTGTAAACCCATAAGGCAGCAGGGATTCAAGTATAAATCCCCCTACCTAAAATCCTAGTTATCATAGGTCATTGAGAAGAGACCCATAAAAGTGTACTGTAGGCCCGGGTAGACTGTCTTTTGTGAGTCATTGTCTAAAGGATACAGGGCTGTATTAACTCATCGGGATTAGGAATGGTATTATATAAAAATCAGAAGGGAAACAGCAGGTCAATATCTTCTGCCTGCTAAAATCCGTCTGAGAATAGCGCCTACACATCCCCCTCACCTCATAAATAAACTTTCTGGCCTAAAGATAGCCCATCTGTGCGTGAGAGAGATGGGGGAAGTGGAGAGAGAGACAGAGACAATCTCAGGTTCCTAGGAAGCAGACACTGATGAGGAGATTTGCACATAAGAAATTTATTTGGAAGTGGTCGCAAGTTCAACCCCCGTGGGCAAGTTAGTAAGGGAGGATTGGGTAGAGCGAGAAGTTGAATTGAAGTGCCATTTCACCAAAAGTCTAGGTGGAGCACATGAAGAACTCTGGAGCTGGAATCATTCTATAGGAATAAACCAATCAAAGCAAATAAATCAGACTTTTATACCTCATCATTAGCTAGTCACCGGGTATAGGCTGTCCACTATGTGGACAGCTTACTTCTGCTGAGGGTGTTTCCCAGGCATTAGTATCCCTATAACGTCCTACTGCATTCACTGACATTGTTAAGAACCATACACATGGGGTACTCTGACAATAACCCACTTACTTATGTTTGCTCTTGCCACCTAGATTCCATAATCATTATGAGTAGCTGTACTATTTAATTTAATGCAGAAAAGGCTAGAATGAATAGAATCTCTTACCCACAAGCTGCATTAATAGGTTATTCAGGCTAGCAAATGGTGAGCACTAGCCCAAGGAAGAAATGGCTGTGAGTTTGAGACAGTCCTTTGAGACGGCGCCCATGATATTCGACTGATATCCCAGAATAGATATATAAGGTGTTCAATAAGTATTTATTGACTGAAAAAAATCAGTTTCATCTATGTCAAGGAAATGTGTTCACCTTCATATCTTATATAATAATTTCTCACACAGGTTAGGCCATGAAAATATTTATTGTGTACAAGGTTCATATTTTATGGTAAAAATTAAGATATCTATAAATATACTTTTATTTTGTGAGGTAAATTTGACTAACACAGGAAGCACTTCTTTTTTCTGGAGTTAGTTGGTATTGCCGAGGGAAAAGGGAAATGAGTGTTATTTAATCTTGCACACACAAGTACATATCAATTTTAAAACAGAATTTAAACTCCACTAGGGAAAGTTCAAATATATCATAATCATTTTCCTTCCAAGGTCTCCTATTCCCTTTCTCTCCAGACAGGCTTCTGAGAATGGAAGGAAGCAGGGACCCATGGTCTATCCATGGTCAATATATTCTCACTGACTTTCATGTGACAAATAGGATGTCACACCAGGTCTTGGAACATTGTCACTATAATTACTAATGTGATGGTCTTGGTAGCAATTTGGGGATATACCTTCAACTGAATTTGTCTGTGATCCATTCCTTGGCATCTAAAGGTAAGAGCCACACACTCAGAACCTCTTTTCTCCCTAGATGTTTCATATCTTCTGGTCCTATTGCTATTTCAGCCCCACTACTGATTGTCTACCTTGCAGAATAATGGACGTGAACTCCAAAACACCTGTCCAGATGCTACTGTCAAACTTAGCTGATCATCCATTGCTTTGCTGGAGGCATAACAAACTGACAAGGTTGTGATCTCTCTACATGTTGTATCATTTCCTCACCTGTCACACTTGCACCTCATGCATACACACTTGATTTAGGATCATCCAAATAAAAATTAGCATCACTAGTTAAACTAATCACAGCTGTACCAACACACGTATAGGAATATAGGAAATATTCATTGATACTAATGTTAAATAACGCAGGGTTGAAGAATGTTTATGTTCTTCCATCATTGTTTTGTACATTGTTTTTTACTAATTGTGGCATGATTGACAATACATATACTTTTCAGATTGCCTTTATTGATTTTATTTGTCCCACTTGAAAAGTATTTTCTCATTTATAATGGATGCATTACATGTTAGTGATCTCTATGCAACACTCACACAAGCAGAAGCACACACATACTTTCCTTTGCACAGCTGGTATAAGATTAAATAAGGTAAAGTAGATTTCATATTTTTGGTTCATTTATATTGAAAAGTGTTACATTTACAAAAAAATCCTAATTGATACATATTAACCCATAAAACAATATCATTTAAAATATGCAAAAGCAATTTTCTAGAAATCACATATTTTTAAGTACTCTTCACCAGTACATTTTTGCCATATTTTGTTGTGCTAATAAGAAATACCAACATTTCAGCGGTTTATGTCTAGGTTTTATTGTTGCCCCTGAGTTTACTACAAGTCTGTTGTGGGTTTACAAACCAGAAACCTGACTTAATAAACAACTTTTTTGTGGGATCTTGAGGAGGGGTAAGAACAAGGGCAAATGCACGTGGTAGACCTTAAATCTCCAACTTGAATATGGCTCATGTAAGGTCCACTCATATTCCATTGGCCAAAAAAGTCACATGGCCAAGCGTGAAATCAGTGGCATGATAATGTAGACTCCTCCCATGGGGAGCTTCAGGAGTCACATGGCAAAGGGCAAGGACAGATAATTACCTAACAGCTAGGGAACAAATAACTTGAAAAAATTTGCCTACAAATAAAAAAAGGTAGAATTTCATGAGTCTCTATAAAAGCCAACTAAAAATGGCTTCACTATTAGATATAATATAAGAAATGTTTTGTTTTCAATATGTGTTCTTCAAAACCTACTCAAGGTAATTCATTCAAAAGCAGAAAATCTTGTAATTGACTTCCTGAGAGAGATTATTTTGAAATCTTCCAGATTTCTTTTATTCTTGAGGTCAAAAATTGAATGACCAGAGAAATACAAATTCCTCGTAGGGCTCTGGAACATTTACTATATGGATTTTATAAACATCGAGGGTGTTAGAGAAGAGAATTTTTCTCTTTCCTATTAGATCAAAAACATAAAATTCTTATGATATTTCTTCCATCAAATCCTACTGAAAAAAACATAAGTTTGACCTCTTTGGTGCAGAAAAGCATACTCTGGACAGATAAAGAGAAAATCTGAACTATAAAATTGCGGATATACCTATAAAAAATAATATCAACTATAGTGACACTGGTTGCCTTTGGGAGTGAATCTGCACATCAAGAGACAGAGTTGGAGGAAAATGTCCTTTCTCTGCATTTCATCTTGTGCATTTCCCACAGAGCAATATATACTTGTATTATCTGTTCAAAACATACATACGAACAAACAAACAAAAACAAGTAGACAAGTATGTTAAGTTACATAATTTCAGGAACTCTATTTTTTTCCTCTCATTTCCATCTTTCTACTCATTTTATGTTTATTGTTTTGATAGCAGAGAATGAATGTTTGATTAGTCATCAATTACATTTCTTATTGAAATATTACCAAAATAAATGGCTGATTTATTTTCGGGCTCTGATCTTTTCTTGTTGTCTCTCTCTATTTCACTTTTTATTGTATTTTCCTAAAGTTATTCTCTTACAAAAGTATTTTCAGATATCTAATAACTGATTATTACAATCTATCCTAAAATTCAAGAAGTTAGAAATGATTTTCAAGGAGACACTTCTGAGGGAATGTAGATAGTGTGTGAAAATGAAAGAAAAAGGTACATTCTAAGGAAAGTGATTTATTGCCAATGTACAAATCTAAACTGAACGTGATCAGACTTGAGAAAAATACAGCTGCTATTTTATAATACATAAAGAGATGATTTGTTTTGATGCCATTCTACACATCTAAAATAACTGGTATACCCGATACATACTGTCATTGTTTACCACTCCCTCTAACTTTGCAAATACACAATTTTCCTTAATCCATATAATTCTTCTAAGTGGATGAAATAATTAAAGTAATAATTTATTCTTCCAGTATGAACATTCAGATATGATTAAACAAAAATTATAATGGTATATTTTTAGGCTAAATATAATTAAATTAATATTTGAAAATTACAAACAGGAACTATGTGGCATGTAGTTATCATCAGCACTGTGTTAGTCATGTATTTAAAGCCTGCCAATGAAAGTTTTTCTGCAAGCCAGTTTTGCTTATGCACAAAATCTCATGAATGCTTAGTTATTATTATGAAATAATTGTTGGTTCTATGTAGACAAGAGCTGAAAATGTTCTAAAATCAAGTGATATGTTTTGTTCTTAGTATATTGTTACTACTCAGTCAATATCAGAATCATCAATGAAGTTATCTACTATATGGAGGTAAGTTTATAAAATGATGATTTCTCAGAATCGGTGTATAAGTGGCTGAACATCTGCTTTAAACATATGTACAATATCCTATCATATTTACTGAAAATAAGAAACTCACATTAGCATTTGCTGCATGCCAAATCTTCTCAAATTACAGTGGCTTAAAGCAACAACCATTCACCTAGCTCGTGATTCTCTAAGTCGGAAATATGTTCTGAGGTAAGTTAAGGGGCTTTTGGTTTCTCTGGTCTGAAGCAGACTGAACCGACTGTGGCCAGAGTTGCTCATAAGCCTGTGGTCTTCTGGTAAATAGCTGTGGATGGATGGTCTAAAATGCTTCAGCCGGTATGGCATAGCTCTTCCTCAGGTGGTCTCTATTTGTCATAAATCTATCTCCATCTCTATCTCTATTTCCATCTGCATCTCCATCTTCATCTCCACTTCTCTCTCTATCTAGATATTCACAAGGCAGAAGCCTCAAGAACAAGTCGGGCAAGTCCCAATGTTCAAGTACTTTTTAAGCAATTACTTGTGTTACATTTGCTATTGTCTGTTGGACATTACTTGTCCCGTGTCCAAATCAAGAATGAGTGGAGACTGACTGAGGGAGCAGATACAGAAACATGTGACAAATCTGCCAAATTCATATCATTGCCAAATGCCGTGGCTGTCGATCTTTTGTTTATTTTTACTTTTCTTCCCGCTTTCCTTCCTTTTTCCATGTCTTTTATTTTCTGGTTTTCCTATAGCATTATTTGGTGTCTTTATAGATTTATTTCTTGCATTTGATTTCCCATGCATATTTTTATTTCTCTTATGTTTAGAAAACTAACATTTCAGCCAATGAAATTTAGTCTTTACTTCTCTCTCTCGTTTATGTATAACATTCAATTTACCCTCTATATTAGGGAATGGCTTGCACTGAAGTTCTTTATATATGACATGGGTGCAAGAGTAACTTTTCCCCAATCAGCATGTAAAAAAATAAATGCTGTAACTATCTCCCACTGGGAACCATTAAGCTGCTATAACAGTAGTTCAGAGTCAGCTTTCTTGCCTGTAATATTAAAGATCACCCTCCATTCCCTAAAGAATATCTTAAGTTGAGTGGTATCTCTCACTTGGCAACCATATGTAGCAGCTCTTAGCAAAAATATTTTAAAAAGCACTCTACAATATACCCTGTCCTCCTATTACCATATGGACTCTTATCACAAACCTTGTCAACACACAGTTAACCTACTAAATGGTAAGTGCAGGGAGGAAATATAGTAAAATACAGTAAGAACTCAGACATTTTAATAAAAATATACTATATTTCTAAACACTACTATAGCAAAAAAAGAAAAGAAGATAAGTTAACTAAGTTTTTTGTTTTCAAAAATGATATTCAAAAAAATCAAGAGTTGTTAAAAAATTCTTTTTCAAATAATTTTCCTGTTCCTGGCACCAAACAGTTAATGTCAAATAACTGAATCCTGAATTTTTATTACGCAGGGTTTTATACAAATCCCAGGTTACAGTGCCATTAGAGGAGCTGTGGATATGAGAAAGATAATATTCCTGCCTCATTAATTTTCTTCATTTGTTCCCTGAAAGATATGGCTTATTTTTCGGAAAATAAATGATGCCAGGATATTCATAGTGTGTAGAATTTGTTATCTTCTATTTCGGTTGATTTTCCATAAAGGTGCCAAAGCAATTCAATGGGGAAAGGAGAGCTTCTTTCAACAAGTAGTGCTGGGAAAATTGGATATCCTTATGCAAAAATATGAATTTATCACTTCCTCTTATCATAGAAAAATTTAATACAAAATAGATTATACAGTTAAATGTAATATCTAAAACAGTAAGAATCTTAGAAGAAAAATAGATAAAATTTTTGTGACCTCAAGTTGGGAAAGATGTTCATAGATACAGTAACAAAAGCTCAAACCATGTTAAAAAACAAGACAAACAAACAAAATTCAAGCGAGCAAGCAAATACAGAAACAAAAAACCCTTTGCACTTCAAAAGATACCATTAAGAAAATTAAAAGACAGGGAGAAAATATTACCAAATCATATTTCTCTTAATTATCCAAATATGTAGAAAATCTTACATAATAATAAGACAAATTCCCATTATAAATGAGCAAAGAATTCAAACAATTTACCAAAGAAGATATGTAAGTGGCTATATATAAATGGCCAATAATCACATGAAAAGATGCTCAACATTATTAATCATTGGAGAAATGCAAATTAAGGGCGTGATAAAATACCACTTTGCCCCTCTAGAATGTTTATAATAAAAATGACAGACAATACAGATTGTTTTCAAGGATGTGAGAAACCGGAATCTTCTTACATTGCTGATGGGAATGTAAACTATTATAGGCACTTTGAAAAACAATATACCAGTTTCCTCTAAAAAGTTATTTATAAGCTTACTATACAACCCAATGATTCCATTCCTAGGAATCTTCCCAAGAAAATGAAAACATATTCACACAAAAACTTTGATATGACACAACAGCATCATTCATAATAGTTCAAAAAGTGGAAACAATCCAAATGTTTATCAACTGGCGAACGGATAAACAAAACATGATATACTCAAGCAATGGAATACAGTACGGCAATACAAATGAAAGGAACTACTGATGCAACAACATGGCCGACGCGCAAGATATAGTGCTAATTTAAAGAACTCATTGCAATAGTGCACATATTATATTATTCCATTTATATTAAGTGTCCAGAAAAGGCAAACCCATAGAGATAGACAGATAGCTAAGTGGATGCCTGGGGTTGGGGTGGGATTGAGGATTGACTGACTACAAATCAGCAGCGGGGATCATACTAGGGCGACGTGAATATTTTAAAACTAGATTAGGGGGATAGTCGCACAACTGTGTAAACATTAAAACTCACTGACTCGTACTTTTAGAATATGTGGATTTTATGGTCTGCAAATTATAATTCCACAAAGGTGCTAAAAATACAGGGTATTAGTCATTGTGAGAATTTTTTTTTCTTTAAAGTGGAGCTGGCAAACAAATGAGAACTGGCATTGGCATATATGTTATTGGTCTGATATTAGTAGGAAAATGTAATTCTTTTCTCCACTAAAATCAACTATGGTTCATGATACCATGTGTAACAATCAGAGAGAATAAGATATTTTTCCCCCCTTTCATAATGTCAATCTTGGCATGAGTATTTTAACTTTTGTGTCATTCTACCATTCTGCAGATATGAAACTGCTTAGTTTCAAATATACATGTACATGTATTTTGTATAAATATTTGTGTGTATATGTATACAAAATGCATTATACACATATATAAAACACATTTCTAGTATTAGCGAAAATTTTTATATCTTCATTCCAATGATTTTATCTTTTGATTTTTCTAGTTGTTGGAAGGTTGACTTTAATTTGTGACTTCTGCTCATTGTGTATAATTTTGTTCTTTGAATCCAAGTAAACCTAGTTGGATGCTTATTGCACATGAAAAGACTTAAAATAATGTAGGATTTTTTTGGTCACAATTAAGTTTTCTTTTTTCCAATTTTCTTCATTATAGTTTTAGATATTTCTGGATGAGCATTATTTCTTTTATTTATGGGCTATATTTCTCTGTGTTCCACTTCAGATTATCTTTGCTTTTTTAGTGGTCACGTATTACTTTAATGATATAGAGCTTATTGTGAAGTAAAACTCTCTTGATTAACCTCATGCATGAGTCTATTTAGACAAGTCTTCATCACCCAGGGCTTGAAGATTTGAGTTAAGCAACAGAAAGGAAATTTGGCATTCTAAAAACTGTCGTTTTGTAATGTAGTGATTTCCAGTATCCCTTAAAAGTTTGCTATAATCATCTTTTTTATTGCAAATGGAATGAAATTTGCTTGGCCATTTATCAGAAACTATGCCTATCCTTGGGTGCCCTTGATAAATATGCTGACTTTGAATGGGCTATTTATCATGTAGAGCCTTCAGACATCTCAAAGGAGAGTGAGTCTGTGTATTGTCATGTTCAAGTAAAATTCCAGTATGTTCACTCTAGGATTGAATACAATGGTGTTACAACAGACATCTTTGTATTATGTTTGCTTATTTTTCATGTCTTTATTTTTCATTGTATTATGATAAGGCACATTTACTTGTACTGCAAGATTTTATTATTTTCACTGGTAGTCTTGGAATTTGGCTTAGACCACCTGACACAATGCTGAGCTTATAATATGACTACAAAAAAGAAATGACCTTTACTTGCCCACTGCTTTCTCATATATATATAATTTTTAAACTTAACCTTTTCTAAGATTAGCTGTTTGTGGGCTTCTTTAAACGGGGATCGTTTTCAAATTCTTTAATTCTATCATTTACAGTCGGTCTGAGTTGCAGGAACAAATAAGTGACATACATAGCCAATGACCAAATTGATGCAGGTTTCTCAAGCCTTCTAGTCCCCGCAGGATAGATATTTAATCTTACATACCAATAGTTAGGAAGAAAAATCTAGGAAAACTATATGGTTTTGGAAATCTCAGAACCTCTTATCATTTCTTATTTTTTTTTCTACCTATTTGCATTGGAGGGGTGAGGAGAAACTTCCCCTCTTCCCCAGAAGGTTTCCTGAAAGATCAACTTGCAATAAGACAGATTAATAAGAAAAAGCAATTTATTTACCGTGTGCATGGGAATCATAGAGTGATTATCCAATATCCCTATGGGATCCAGAAATTTATAGGCCCTCATTTTAGAGGAGGGGGAGATGAGGAATATAGATAATTCTGTTTAAGGGCAATAAATGGTTACTAGGGAGGATGAATAGATACTTGGGAGAATGAATGGATGGGGAGAAACAAATTGACCTGTAAATGATTCTCGTTGGAAATCAAATTAACCTGAGAGACGGGTACCATATTCAAAGTTACTATATTTGGGCCAGGTTTAGTTGCATTCTTGGTCTTCTTTCCTGTCATATGTTGAGATAACAGGAAGGGGAAGGAAAGTCAATTGTTCTTTTTGATGTGTGAGTTTTTTTATGAAGAAAGAGAGAAAGCCCCTTCCAATGACTGTTGATCTGTAAGGGCCTTTAATTCAAAATATTCTTTACACCAAGGAGACATATTTTGGGGTAAAATTTCCCGAGCTCCTCCAATATATAGTTATATATAAACACAATTTCCCCCTTTTAGGTTGCTCATTTTCAGTGTCAGATATTTGACCATAAAACTAACATTATTTAGATATTAATATCTTTTTAAAAAGGGAAATATTAAAAACCAAATAATGTTGCTAACCCAATTAAAAAACAAATTGGCTTGGGAAATATGTATAGAAAGAAGGAGATTAAAGCTATTAAAATGGAAAACAGGAAATTTACATAAAATACATTTTAGTATTATATATTTAGTATGATTTTTTAGTACATCTAATTTTGATTATTTCCATTTCTGGAGGATATGATATCAAAGATATAACTGTTGCTAATCAGAAAGTAAGTAGAGTGGAGTTTTAAAAAATCAATATAATACCTATAAGGAACAAATTTTTCAATTATTATATACTCCTAAAATATTAACATATGATTTAATTTTTTATGATGGCAGTGAAATTTATGGATTTCACAACTTATTTTATAATTCGGTATACACTATTAATTTGTTATTGTTAATGTTATTTTTCTTAACATTAAATTAAGGTCTGGATATACAGGTATATCATGGGTTGCAAAAAAATTATCATTTAAATTTTTTTTTGTACAAATGTTAAAATCAAATTCATTTTCCCTGTATAAGTAATGCTAACTACCAATTTCCCAACATTAGTCAGTGGCATCAGTATTTCTTTAGTTATTTAAACTTGAAAATTCAGATGTTCAGTCTATCATCCTGTGCCTTATCATCTATGTCCAGGAAGTCATTTGTTATGTCAAAATTATTTCAAAGTCTTGCATTTTCATTTATTTCTCCTTTATCTTGATCCATGCCCTAGCCATTTCCTGAATGATTATGTTTGCTTCATAGTGTTGGCCCTTCCCTAATTCCCAGGAGATTAAAAAACAAATAACAACATATTTTAATATTACAATTAGTTTAACATATATTGACTCAATGTATTTTTAAAGTTTGCCAAAACATAAATCCTAATCCTAACCAGGCTACTTCACAGTAGTTTCAAGTCCGAATACGTGGATCTTTCCACCTCCATCATACTTTTAGGACCGAGATTAAACTCAGTCATATTTTGCGGTCTTCGCTAACAATCTTAGTATTGCTCATATTTCTTGTGTTTAACATTTTCACATATTCAGTAATACCCATGGCTATCTCCAAAGTGTATCTAACCATAGTTTGTCCCATTTTTGAAGAGATGGGGTAGTAGTAAAGTGAGAACTGGAATTTTACTGATTGATGGCAGTTTACAGGATTAAGTGGAAAGTTTTATCAGTTAGTGCTAAATGAGGTAATTCTATTTGATCAGACATAACTTCAAGAAAGATGAAAAAGTCATTAGAATGAGATCCACAGACTTTAAATCATAATCCTGAATCCTGACACGTATTGCCAGTGTGACCTTGAACAAAGGGTATTTCTCCTCTGAACCTCAGTTACATCATCTATAAAATGGCAATTAAGTTTTTGCTTATACCATTGTTGTGACTTTTAAATAAGATCATATTTATGACAAAGACAGTCTTTCCAAATCAGTTTCTTCCATAGAAAGCTGAGTCCCATCTATTAATACATTTCTAGTCAAGACAGTGAGAACACTAATGAAGTGGGTGTGATCTCACCTGTTTGCAACCATGCTGAGTTTGAAGATCACTGTTTTGTGACAAAGCTTTTTGTTAGTTGCATCTTTTCCTTTTCAAATGCTGTACTTATTTTGTTCCTATGTAAAATGCATTTATGGTTTGAGAACAAGAAGGTTTTCATTGTAAGAATACTTAATCTGTATATAGGTGGCGGTAATATATGTAGTGGCTGTAAACTACAGAGAACCAAAGACTTTTTCTTTGGTCCCCAGAGATTATAGTGCTCACTATTTTGCATTCATTATTCATCCCTAAAAAAGCAATATACACATATTATAGGATTCAACAATTATTTATTGAATGGCTTACTGAAGTATCCATCAATTCATTGAGGAAAAATGTGATTTCTTAGTAATCAAGACTATTGAAATAAAGAACTTTACGGTATTATATTCAGATATTTTCTATTAATGAGATAATAAACAAATATTAAAGGTAAGCATTAAAGGTTAATGATAATAAAAATTAGCTCTGAAGTTTAGCTGTCATGATTCAAATCCTGACTCCACTGTTTACTGTGTTTGTGACCATTAAATGATATTTAAGTTCTCTACAATTTTGTTTCCTCATTTGTAAACTGGAGAAAATAATAGTAGCACCTTCATATGTGCTGTGAAAATATAAATGGAATGTTTAACACTATGCCTGACACCTAGTAAGTGCTCAGTAAACATTAACCCATTTATTATTAGTAATAGACATGATAGTGGGTTTTTTATTATTGCTACTGGATGATTAGCTAAATCTCTATTTTCCGCTATGCTCTCTGGCAGCAGGTTCTATCCAGTATTATGAATCATCAGCTCATTCTATTCTATCTGGATAGTCTGTCTTAATCTAAATATCAAAATATTCAACATCACAGTTCTGAGAATTTATCTTCTCCTTCTCCTCTGTTCCCTTGTTATTGACATAAATATTATCCTAGGATATCAGATGGCAACTTACGTTTTCTTGGACCCTGTAATTTTAGTTAACAGCTGGGAGGGATAGCTTCATGTGGCTGTGATTCACAATCTTGGTAAAGCCCTCAAGTGGGCACAGGTGAGCATGGTTTGTCTTTGCCTTTGGTGTAGACTCCTTCTGCACTAAAGGGGATGATGGGAGACACTTTGCTTATGTGTGTGTATCTCAAAACAGGGTGCAGTTACATCCCTGAGCAGAGCCCTAGGCCAAAAAAGGGAAAGTGGCTTCCTTGTCTTTTGCTTGGAAAATCCTGGCAGGTATTCTGTGTACGTCCCCAGAAATCCCAGTGGAAGTAAGGATGTTGCTCACAGTGGCCACCTCAATCATGCCCCTTTACTCTGGCTCTGGAGATCATCTGACACATAAACTGTGTGCACACTGGCCTTTGATTCGTCTTCTGCTTTAATAAGAATACAAGCAAGATGAACAATTTTCAAGATTCAAAAAATACCGAACACTTTTCATCCCTACTCTCTCCATAGACACATATATATGTATATGTATAGCTTAATAAATCCTCTCAATGATTTCTATGCAATTTCTTGTATTCAGTTTTTTTCGGTTTCAAATCATTTCGATTTAACAAGTACACATATGAAATGGCAAAACAAATATAAGGAAGATACGATCTTTTCCCCAGACAAGCAGACACCCTGGTAGGCAACTTCTCTTTGTTGTTTTAGCATCAGAAGAGAGAGTAGTAGGCTGCATAATTCAAAATTATCATTGGCCCTCTGTGCTGTTCTCTCCCTCTAGGAAGGTTATGTGTTTCTGTCACATTGACATCTGGCTTAGCAATGTGTCTGTTACTTTATTTGGCCAAGAAAATATACACAGAAGTGATGTTAGTCACTTGTGAAAAAAAAGTTATTGTTTTTATTTGAAAATATCCTTGTTTCTGTGTCTCATTTCCCTCTCTTTTCTATGAGAATGGCAATGCCCATCAGCCTGGTCGTGTCTTGGAATAATGAAACTGTGAAACAAAGCTTCACACATGTTTCATATAGTTGAATATAATTGCATACAGTTGACCAATAATAAACAGGTGAAGAAAAGAGAGATACCCGTTAAGAGGCTACTACAAATGTCCAGGGAGGAAAGGGAAAAGCCAAATCAAAACAATGACAATGGTGGATAAAATAAATGATAAAATGATGCTTTTAAATAGTATTTGGAAGTCAATTGTTGACTAATTGGATGTAAGTTTAAGGATGACAATGCTTGAGTCCAATGCTTTGGTCCATATTACATCATGTTTTAATTTTCACAGTCTTGTGATAAATTTTTCTTTGTTTATTGCACTTTTGTCTCTTCCTTGCCATCAGTATAATCTTCTTATAATGTAATTTTTTATGATGTCATTCATTTTCTAAACAGCCTTCCCTGGCTCCCCATTGCTAAAGAATGAAGGTTGATATCCTTAGCCTTTGTTAACTGTCCTAATTATAACTTTCAGTTCTTTCTTTCCTTAAAAAAATTCTATTGATTCATTGTTTTTTACCCTGAAACAATTTTTGAGTTTCCATGCAAATGCCTTGTCCCAGTTATCACATTTTTGTGCTTGTTTTCCTACTTCTGCTTACTTTAATTCTAACTTGTTTTAGTCAGGAGAGACTAGATACTACTCGTACAATAACAGACGATCCCAAAATCTCAGTTGATTACAAATAAAAGCTATTTTGTCCTTCCTTGCTAGATGTCTATCTGGGGACAGATGAGACTCCAGTGTTCTCTTCATTCAACAATCCAGCCTGATAGAAATGTGTACAAAATTAAATTTATTCTCCAAACTTCTGCTTGGAAATGGCAATGTTCCTTTTCATACCGAGTTCAAAGCAAGTCAGATACCAAGACTAGAGAGGAAAAGTACATGGGGAGAGGAGCGGCAAAAATCTGTAAAACACACACACCAATGTAATTTACCACATGATCATATTCAATCTATTTAAAATACCACTGATTTCATTAATCTCACTCCACCTTCAAATACTTTTTCTTTTTCAACTCTTGCCATTTGTACTAATTATATTGCAAATATTGTAATACCCTAGGTGGTTATCAACAAAGTTTTCTTAAGGGACGGATAGTAAACATTGTAGGCTTCAGGCTGTAGGTCCCAGTGGCAACTATTCAACTCTGCCATTGTACTGCAAAGTAGTCATAGACAAAACATAAAGGAATGAGTGTGAGTCCTGTTTCAATAAGGTATTATATACAGAAGCAGGTATATTTGGCTGGTCTTCTGCAATAGTTTGCAGACTTCTTTTCTAGAACAATGACTCAAACCTGAGTGTGAATGGAAATCATCTGGAGGGATAAAACATGGATCCTGGGTTACTACTCTTAAAGTTTTTGATTCAATAGGATGGAGAAGGGCTTGATGATTTGCTTTCTCAGTAAGTTCCCAGGTGGTGGTCTGGAGACGACACATCGAGAACTACTGGCCTACAGAACAAAGACAATGTTTTGTATTCAAAGACTTATTTGTGATCAACAAATGAATTTAAAGAAATGAATAAATTTTACTGCAAAATTGAGGAAAAACAATGTTTATGATTTGTACTTCATCGGCATATTCTTTTCTTCACAAAATCCAGGTGACTACGCTTAGCTAGATACTGCCCTGAATAAAATTATATTGGCTAGGCTACATAAATGAATTACAATAAAGTTAGCATTCACCTTTTTATAGTGACAAAACATAGAGTGCTGCAAATATTACATTTTTCCATGCCTCTCTTCACATGATGGACAGGTAATGAAATTGTTTTGTTTGTAAAGTCTCCCCAAGCTATTTCAATTTGTCACGATACACAAAGCTTGGGCACACCAAATGCATCAACCCATTTGTATTACTTCAGTGAAACAAAGATTTCAGAAAGACACATTAATTTAATTCTTATTCAACACTGACATTGAAAAGACATTATTATTTGTGTAGTTTGAGCTACCAATTCTACTGGATTTAATACATATTTTTAAAACTGCATTTAGACTCTACGCTTGATTTTGACATACTTAAATGATTATCTCAAATATTGCAGCATTCTTGATATATAAATTGTACAATAATTTAGATTATTGGAGAGAAAAATAAATGATTCCTGATCAACTCATTTGAGCAAACTTTTACTCAGTATTTAGCACTTTATTAGTGAAATGCAAAGAAAGATCATCATGGTTAAAGCAGGCATTGTGGTTTTGTGGATTTTGGAGGAATTAGTATGATTGTTTTCAAGAGTGATACTTTTCATTGTAATATTTTATTACTATTGAAATATTTTTAACATTTTGAGTAATCACTAATAAATTTCCTCATTAAAAATAATGTTAATTTAAAATTTTTACAATATGTAAATATGACAAAATTAAGAAAGACTAATTCATATAGCCTGAACAATTTTTAGTTCCTCATAGAATCCAGACCAAATTAAATCAGCCTAGAAACAGGGAAATGATTTAGAAGAAAGTGCTTGAACATGGTTGTTATCACCAATTAGCATCCTATTCTCCTTCAGACAATGCTTAAAGAACTAAACAATGTCCAGGTAAACGGACTTTACTGTCTTGTTCCATAAAATAAAAGAATCAAGCTACTTAGTTGAGGGAAGACGACGGCCCAAGCCTTTTCCCTCCCAGCTGACAGTACTCTGATAGGCAATAGACCTCAAACATTTGAAAAGAAAAGCTTCAGGTGCTAACCCAGGTGCTATCGCTTTCTCAGCGCCTAATCTTCACCCTCTGCTAAGCTCGTTAAATGAGTCTTCCGAGAGCTGTGGAGTCCTTGGATTCACTGAAAGCATTCTACAACGAACGCTAGGGGGGAAAAAAGAACAAACAACATACATTTCAAATATAGGATTCAATTACTTTTCACAACTCAATGATGTGTCAAAGGCACGCTGTGTTTTGTTTTGAGGGCGGGGAGATGACAGGGAGGGAATCCTGAGCCCCCATTGGCTCGCCGCTCGCCGCTGCAGTTGAGCTCCAGCCGCTCCGAGAGCATTATTGATCCGAAGGGGGAATGTGGAGGGAGCCACAGAGAGGGGTCCAGGCGTTTCTGAGAAGAGAGGCAGCCTCTTCCAGGAAGAGAGTGGTGTCTACTGGCTGCCCCGCCTGAAGAACCTTCTGTGAATGGAAGGGGACAAAATGCAAAAGCAGAGTGTTGCTACAGTGATGTAGAAAGGGGAAAAGGGAGAGTGAGAGAGAAAGAAGGGTCTCACCTTCCGTGCAAGGCTGGGTGTTGCATCCTGCTGCTGCCGTTCCTGCCGCTGCTCCTGCGGCTGCTGTTTCTGCCGTCAGGTAAGGCTTCCGTTTTTGATGGGGATTGCTTCGTGTGTGTGATCGCTTCAGGGTACAAGCACAGAAATTCATACGTGATTAAGAAAGTGATGCCTAGCGTAGTCAGAAGCTGAACGAGGCTGCACACAGATCTGGCATCTGAATTAGGAGCTTGTGCGTGGTTTTGCTTTGGGAAACTTCAGTAAGTTCTAAACAAGACTCTAGTCCTCACGGCGTGAGAGGTTGCATTGAAAGAGGAGGGAAAGAAAGATTTTAACCACGAATGCTCCTTAGCATGGCTAAATTTTCAAATGAAAATAAGTAGGTATGCTAGATGTTCAACTGGTTATTTTATAAATGGCTTGATTGATATCCGATTTTACAACAAAATAATATTTTCAAACAGCTTCTGTGAAACTGGCACCCTTCATCCCCTTCTCCACTGACATTGAAAATTTTAAACTTCATTCTTCGCTTAAAAAGAACTGTGAAACAATTTAAATGTTTTAAAAGCCTGTCTCTCAGAATACAGCCATCTGAGTTTCCTACCACAAAACTAATTTGGGAGGAATGGAAGAGATACAGATTACCAGATCTGCTGTGAGTTATATAATATGAATTTCAAAATCATCTTAAGATTATTAATCATTTGGTGATACGTTTAAAAAGTAAGGAATATGTGTGATATAGGACATGATAGCAAATCATTTTTCAAAGAGACCTTCAGCATCTTAGAAATATTGTCTTATTTTTTAACATCATTTGTTTTTCCTACATCAGGATCATAGTGGCTTTAGAACCTCCAGAGTGCTTGATGCCCCTTATAGACACATTTCTGAGTGCTCTCTGGAGAGGGAACTGACATACTTTTGGCTGACTCTGTGACCATTTCATGGTTTTCAATTTCTCATCGGGTGTTTTGAAGTTCATTCATAAACTGCTCAGCTAGAAAATTATCTTACATACTAAGGGGGAAAATTTAAATACACTAGATTCTGAAAATGTGTTTACAGTATTAAATTACACTATACATGAACAAAACAGGAAAATTCCAACCATGTCAAGCAGGTGTTAGTTTGCTTCATCTTTACTGAACACCTGATAGGTTGTAAGATTTATAAAATAAAATCCAGACATACAATTGTCCAGAAATATTGAACCTCACCATTCAGTGGCATCACTTAGCCATTAAAATATCCTAAAAAATTTAAAATACAATTTTAACATATATGTTTTCATTATTATTTCTAGAAAGAAATTTAATTGAATAGGTTTTTATTATAAATATTTCCAGGATTCTACAGAATATCTCTTGAAAATTGAAAGGCGAATGGTTACCCTTCCCAAACCATAAGCAGCTGATTGATGAATTGTTTTGGAGTGCTCAAGTGCAACACACAAAGTGGGAGCTTCCATTTAACTAATCTAACTCTCTGGTACATCAGGTTATTCAACAACAAGATTTAGGGACTGTCCTCCACCTGCTAAAGAAACTACTGAAGTAAAGAGAGGTTTCATATTAATTGAAAATCGAATTTCAGAATATAACATACTTTCCCCTTAATTAATAGCTCTTACTTTAAAGACTAAATCCAAGGTTAACACTGCCACTGTTCAGCTTCTTCTCTATTAAAAAAATCCCATTTTATTTTTGTTTCATTTTCCGTTGTGTTCAGCAATCTCCAGTTGCTGTGTTCTTAAGTTCTACTGCTGTGTGCCATTCCCAGCAGTAGGGGGAAGTTTTCAAGCCAAGAATGCTTTTTTCCCTACTCAAACTCACTCACTCGTTCCACTGATCTGCTTAGTGATGTGACCATTTTAGATAATTCCTACCCCCCCCCCAAAAAAAGCTTAATTACTGTGTGGGGGCGGTTATTTGTTCCACATGTGGGATGGTAGGTATTATCTTCTTATTACCGCAAAAACAGTGCTTAGTTTATAGAAAAAAAAATCACTGTTAATGCTTCACATTACATAATTACACCTAAATATGACTTCATCCTTTAAGGATGAAGGTCAGTTTTAAGGACCATCCTTTAAGGATGGTCCTTAAAACTGACCTTAAATTGAGCATCTTTTGTATCTGGTATTTTGGCACAGCCTATTTCATGTAAGAGTCTATGTATGATACAGCTTGAAAACAATCAATCTTTTGTCATTTTGTGGTTGATAAGATCATATTTTATTCTTGCCTCTTAAAATGCATTGTGATGAACATCAAATAACTCTTGCTGATTAAATGGAACTGAAATATTTGTCTTAAACTGTTCTTACATGCAATGTGAAATATTACTGTGTTTTCACACCTATGCCATTTATATGTCATATCATTGAAACTAACAGTTGTGACAGGAGGATGCATAGAGTGATGGCTCTCTTTAGAAATGAGGCATGTTTTCATGTAAAAATATCAAATCTAAAGACTTGTGTAATACAATGACTTACTAGTAGACTCTGTTATAAATGTCTTCATATTTCCAAAGGAAAAGTGTGATTACAAATATCTCATTTAAAGTGAGATTCTATTCTCTTCATATTCTAATAAAGTATTGCTGTTTTAAAAGTAGTTATATCATACATTACCAAGTGATTATTGCCACATCCATAGATAACATTTTGCTTATAGTGTAGTACCAATTCATGATCCTATTTATATTTTGGGTGGAAAATATTTTTCCTTTCTATCTAACAAATACTGAGTTTTATGTTTATGAATAGGGTCAACTAATATAAAAATAAATTTAATCATTAAATGAGAAGTGAAAATTTATGATTTTTCTGGGAATTTTCTTTGCATTTTACTAATACATGATAATTGAACAATTTACACTCCTATAGCTTTAAAAAGCATTTTAACATTTGGCTTTAAGGCAATTGAGTTTCTTTTCTGAATTACTGGGCTGAAAGGGTGATATATCATATCCACACTTAAAAAGGAAAATGTGTGTGTGTGTGTGTGTGTATAAATGTGTATAATGCTGCCTGTGTCGAATATCAATAGCATATATTCAAAGTTATTTTTAAACATGTCATGATAAGATGATTAGTAATATGGAATAAATAACATTTTTACAACAGTCCAAGTGAAAGTTATGATTATGGAAAGATTGAATAATGGATGAACTTTATATAACATTATTCTACTTTTCATGAGAACCTGGATAAATGTTCTAAAAATTTAATTATTTATCTAATTATTATCATTAGATAATTATTATTTCATTTAATAGCACCTGGTAAACTGTTGAAAACAAGGCATATGTTTACCAGTCTTCTAAATTTAGCTTTATTCAGGTTTGTGTCACTCTATCGTATTATGGCTCATGATATTAAGGCATAAATTAAATCTTCGGTATGTTTCAGTTATTTTTTCACATTGGTTTCCTTTAATAATCCTTGCTCTGTGATTATCTGAGTCATTGCTCTGTAAATGAATTTATATATTACCTTAAATATAGAGTTGTGTTACTTGAACATGTAAAATTCTTCTTAAAAAATATATATCTTATGCATATATGTGTGAAGATTCTAGTGAGAAAAGAATCAGTACACAGATACCCATTAGGGAATTACAGGACTTACAAATTAATCCCTATCTGTGTTCATAGGCTGAATGATGCATGCTTAGTTCCAGGTGCATGTAAGTAGTCAAACATTAGGGCATAGGCTGCGAATTTAGACTTATCTGCAAAGTATAATGCTAGGTACAAGTATGCTTGAGTACACCTTAAGTGGGCCATATAATCAATGGATTCTGTAACTCCAATTTGCTGGAAAATTATTATAACATATAAAAAAGTTTCCCCATGTACAAAGATGAGAGTCCTGCTGCACTGTCTGCATAATGATGTGGAAAGATCAAAACTTCAGAGTCTGACAATAATTTCAATCACTATGTTGAGAATTATTCCAAGGGAACTTTGGGGCAAATTACTTAACTTTTTGCTTTTTCATTTCTTCTCTTGATTTAGAATAATACTACCCCACAGACAACACTCGTGGTCAAGTCTTTCTCTTTTTAACCTTCCTCAACTATAGAAAGCTAGATTTGTGAAAAATGACTACAGCCAGAGCTGGCCCATTGGGTTACATGAAGGTGTGTGAGGGCTAAGACTTGCCATAGGCTGAGCTTTACTTGTCCTGTCGAGGTAGACCTGGTGCTCAGTCATTTGCCTGGAAAAAAATTCCTTATTTTGGCAAGAATGCTTTCCATAGACAGGCATGAGTATTTCTGGCAGTTGAAAGATCAGTCAAGTTTACATTGTGATGAAACTTTTGCCATTATATTAATAGTTCAAAAGGCATAGTTGTCAAAAGAGGAAAATATGAGGCAAGTGGATACAGAATCAAGGGAAGTTTGTGGCATTGTTTGTCACAGAGACTTGAACACATGAATAAATGAGATAGAAATCATTAGAAAGAGGCTGATCATACAGAGAAGGGAATTAATTGATAATATTTTAGTGAAGATGTAAATTGATAATGTAGGACAATTAGTGAAAGATACAATTAGATGAGGTCATTAATTTTAATAATGCCAGTGATATAGTACTTAAAAACCAAGTATCAAACCATTTTATCTGTCATTTCAATGTTTATTAAAATAATATCCTGAATATAAATAAAAGATTGTTAGGAAATAATCAAAATGTGATGCTAATTAAATTATTGAAAGTAATACTGTTAAATGTAATTAAAAAAAAATTAAAATGCTTAATGTTGAAAACTGGAGGAAATTCACATTAATAAACTCCATTCTGCAATGAAAAAATATTTTGTGGTGCTACTATTAGCATTAAAGGTGTGATGCATTTAAAACTATTTCTGGAGAGAAAATGTAGGAATGATTGAAGTAACAGTAGATAACAAGATATTCTAAAAATGAAGTGTCCTCCTACAACTTTGCAAGTCAATATTTCCATGAAGAGTTGCCATTATTTTAAAGGATGTGATTGCAGGCAGATTTTAAAGCAAGATTTTACTGAAACACCACTCTTTCCTAATTACCAGCAACATGATAGTGAACGAAAAGTACAAAATAAGCTCTTGACAAGGCTTTAATCTGTATGTTTCTTAGGCAAGAACGAGAAGCCAAGAATAATTTTCTGAAATAAGAGTGTCTCATAGTGAGAAATCTAGTTATCTTAATCAGTATCCAGTATTCATGCTTAACTGCCTACTAGACGAATGTTACCATTATAAGATTCTAGCAGAAGGAAGGCCGTTATTAGAATTGTAGTTGTTGAGACTGGAATTGGAATTGTGCCAAGTAATCTAGCACATACAACAAATTCCTATTTATACTAAACATTAACAATATAAATTTTAACAGCAGTAATAAAAAGACAGTCATTTTTATCATTATATCAAAAAGATACCTCTGCTGATATGAATATCACAGGACGATTCACAATAGCATATCAGGATCAACCTAAGTGTGCACCAACTGACGAGGGGGTAAAGAAAATGTGGGTTTTATATATGAGGGCTGTCCAGAAAGTATCCAGCCATGTACTATGTTCTTGTTATGTTGACAATAGCCGGATACTTTCTGGACATCCCTTGCGCGCGCGCACTCTCTCACACACACACACACACACACACACACACACACACACGGAATACTACTCAGTCATAAAAAAGAACAAAATAATGTCCTTTGAAGAAACTTGTATGGAACTGGAGACTGTCATCCTAAGTAAAGTTAACTCAGGAATGAAAAACCAAATACTGCATGTTCTCACCTATAAGTGGGGGCTAAACTATGGGTATGCATGGTCATGCAGAGTAGAATAATAGACATTGGAGAATTCAAGGGTGGGAGGCGGTCGAGGAATGAAAAATTACCTATTGGGTACAATGTACACTCTTCAGGTGATGATACACTGAAAGCCCAGACCTTACTGCTATACAGTGTATCCGTTATAGAAAATTGCACTTGCACCCCCTAAATGTATTGAAATAAAAAGTAGTCATTCTTTAATACACTCAAATCTCAACATTTCACACTTTCTTTTAACAACAATTTTTATATGCCTACAATTATATAACATGAGTGACGCAGGAGACAAGAGTATAAATGAAAATGTGTGGTATGTGATCTGCCCTGGCCCAGAAGTTTACACATACCTCCAGAGAGGTATGTTCTCAAATAAGTGTTACTTTTTAAAAGCAAAAATTAAGGTCAGCCATGTTTAACACACACAAGAAAACCACAAAAACACAGGGCCATCTCATAGAGTTTTGGTTAGATGGTAAAATGTGGAATCTTTGGGAGGGAAATGTAGAAGTATTTATCAAAATTCAAATAATCCAGCAATTCTAATGCTCAGATTATTTTTTTTCTCAGAAATGCTTTCATGTACTTTTCATTCTTTCCTTGTTTTATTTTTTCCTCACTGAATGCTGCTCTTCATTCTCCTTTGCTGAGTTCTGTTTGTCTTTAGACCTGTAAACAGCAACTATCAGAATATCCCAGGACTGAGTTGTATGCCTACTCACCTCTCCATCTAAGGCACACTGAAGAGGTCATCTTATCAAGTATAACACAGGTTTAAATGCCTTCTGGATGCCTATTTCCAAATCTGTGTCTTTATCTCTGATTCCTGTGCTGAGCATCAGGCTTCAATCTCAGAATGCCTGCTCAATGTTAATGTTTACACTGGGACATCAAAGAGTCATTTGAAACACAACTCATTCAAAACCAGACTTCTAATTTCTGTTCCTCCTTATTGAAACCCAAATATGTGCATTTTTCTAATCTTTTTCATCTTGGTAAATTACATAATTATTCATCCAACCTCTCAAGACCTTAGGGTCATCTCTGAGACCTTGCTTTTCTTTCTTCCACCCATACATAGCACAATCTTGAGTCTACGGATTTGTGGCTTCATTGCTTCATTGTCTACATATATCTTTAATCCACTGACTTCTCAATTCCTCTGCCTCAGTCACCTTTCTCCCAACCACTATCATCTCAGACCTAGACTGTACAAGATTCTTTAAACTGATCCTTCTGCTTCTACTTTTAAACCTTTCCCTCCTCCCCCTAAGTTGTTGCACAGTAGCCAGTGGTAAACCCTTCAATAATTGTTAAAGTACATTCCATGGCTTAAAGCCAGTATCTAGCCAGACTCTCAACTTCTTTTCCCGTTAGGCCAGGTTCATCCCTGCCACGAGGCCTCTACACTCAACCCGCTTTCCCCTTTACTTCATATAAATCCCAGTTTGATTTTCATTACTTCAGCCTGACATTTTCTAACTACTGTCTGTAAATAGCATTTTCTTCCTTAGAAAAGTCATCTTTTTAAAATTTTATTTATTTTTTTTAATTTCAGAATATTACAGCGATACAAATGTTTTGGTTACATGGATTTCTTTTGTACTGCTTGAGACAAAGTTGTAAGTGTGCCCATCTCCCAGATAGTGTGCACTGTACCAGTTAGGTATGATTCCACCCATCCCCGTCTTGCCCCCTCCCACCTGTTTGATTTCCCTTGAGTTTTACTTCCTATCATGCACATTAATGCTGTTAGATTAGTTCTAATTTTTTAAATTTCAGTATATTACAGGGGTACAAATGTTTAGGTTACATATATTGCCTTTACACTGCCTGAGTCAGAGTTACATTTGAAAGTGAGTACATGTGGTGTTTATTTTTCCATTCTTGTGATATTTTACTAAGGAGAATGGTCTACAGTTCCATACAAATTATTACAAAAGGTATTCATTTTTTATGGCTGAGTAGTATTCTATGCTTTACATATACCACATTTTAGTAATCTAATCATGAATTGATGGGCACCTGGGTTGATTCCACATCTTTGCGATTGAGAGTGGTGCTGCAATAAACATTCTAGTGCAAGTGCCTTTTTGATAAAATGACTTTTTTCCTTTGGGTAAATACCCAGTAGTAGGATTGCTGGATAGAATGGTAGGTCTACTTTTAGTTCTTTGAGGAATCCTTATACTATTTTCCCTACAGGTTACACTAGTTTGCAGTGCCACCCACAGTATATAATTGTTCCTTTCTCAACTTATCCATGCCAGTATCTATTTTGGGGGGAATTTTTGATAAAAGCCATTCTCACTGGGGTTAGGCGATATCTCATTGTGATTTTGATTTGCATTTCCCTGATGATTAGTGACATTGAGCATTTTTTCATACGTTTTTGGCCATTTGTCTATCTTCTTTGAAAAGCTTCTGTTCATGTCTTTTGCCCACTTTTTAATGGGGTTGTTTGATTTTTTTCTTGCTGATTTGCTTAAGTTCTTTGTAGATTCTGGTTATTAGCCCTTTATTGGATGTGTGACATGCAAATATTTTCTACCATTCTGTAGGTTGTCTATTCTCTCTGTTGATCATTTCCTTGGCTGTGCAGAAATTTTTACTTTAATGAAGTCCCATTTATTTATTCTTGTTGTTGCTGTGATTGCCATTGGGGTTTTCTTCATAAATTCTTTCCTAGGTTGATATCTATAAGAGTTTTTATCTATATATCTATAAGAAACATGTGACTATCCAATTTTCTCAGCACCATTTATTGAATAGGGATTCTTTTCCCCAGTGTATATTGTTGTTTGCTTTGTCAAAGATCAGATGGCAATATGTGGATGGTTTTATATCTGGGTTCTCTGTTAAGAATCATCTTTAACTTTACTTTTATTTTTTTAATTGGGACCTACTTCAGCTTATATGATATTGAATATTATTTTTCCACCAATGTAAAATTCAAGCCCCATGAGGGAAGACCTGTAATAGTGCTTGGCACATAGGAGCCCTCAATAAATATTTGTCTGGTAAATGAATAAATGAAGGAATGAACACTAGTTCGCTAAATTACCTGCGTAAACATACTCAAGTCTATAAAAGGAGTTTGAACAATTTACATCATGATATGTTAAGAGGGGTTATCTTTAGGGGTTATCTTAGGGTGAGACATACTTGTTAATCTTGGACTTTTTATTGTACTGTATTCATGTATGTAACTTGGCTTATAAACATAAAAATCGTTAACTAGTCATGTCATTTTTGTTAGTATTTAGTACAGAAACAGTGTTCTGCTGTTAAAATGATGAGGGGAATGGAATGAACACAGGAGTATCAGCTCCCCCCACACCCCACGCATGCCGTTTTGCAATTTAAGTCAAAATAACGTGGATGTGTATTGATTATCTTTTCAACTTAAGATCCAATATTATCTCACTATGTATAATGTCCCTAATTTACCATGGTGTCTACAATTAAAATAAAACTCCCAGGATACCCTAAAAAGGGGAAGAAGGCCTTTAAAGTTTTCTTTAATTGGCTCTGAGATTTAGTTTTGTTATCTAAAAAGAACAGAGGAGAATCAGTATTAACACCTGGACTCGGGTCTATGCAATGTGTGGAGCTCCTAAAGTAGCAATTAAATGGCTTAATCTTAAAACCCTCCAAGGTTTAATTCAGTAGCTCTCTTCAGAAGGGCATTGCTAATTCTTCCTGAATTGCTGCTGCTTCTAACTGCACTGCCTGAATTTGAACAGTATTTGAAATTCCATTCTCTCTAATGGAGTTAATTGCATTATGAAAGTCAGTTTAGAGTGGTAACTTATTTCCTCTTATGGAGATTCTCTCTGCAGAGTCCTTTCTTTTCCTTTCAACTTGACACATATACACTTTTATGCAGGATAATGTCACAAATTCAGCGTTCCCTGTTTAAACCAAGTATCAAAGGATATTCTTTAAAATATTTATATATACACCAAAACATGTTAGCTATCTACTGTTCCTACAATTTTGTACATGCTCAGGCTGTCTGATCCTAATAGACGCTAAGTCCTTGGAACATTAACAAATCTCTGAGCTTTTAAACAGGCAGTGACCTATTCATTTAGAGGGCTGCTTCAATAAAGTGAAGGCTCACTTAGGTTAATGATGGATCATGGAGCTGTTTGATTTGCAGTGAGCTAAGTTGTCCATTATCGCTAACATTCATGTGGGTCATGTTATCACATCCAAATAATGAGTCAAGCCCCCTCCCTGTTCCTGCAGATTTCTACGTTATTATAGGAAACCTTAGTGTGCAAGTGCATGAAGCTTTATGCCTAATAACTGCAGATGGATTTCAGCTAAGAGTTGATTTCCTCTTGAGAATAACAGCTGCTTATTCATAGTTCATGTGGACTTCTTCTTGAACAAAAAGACATTTTCCCTCCCTCCCTCTCACCTTCTCTTTTTTGCTTTTTTTTTTTTCTTGATGAAGGATAGAGAATCCATTGACAGGTTGTGTACAATTAAGTATCCTTAAAACTATGCTCTTATTTCCCAGTTTTCTTTGTTCCCTCATGTGTATACACAGACACAGGCACATATACAGCCCTACATAGCTGCAGACAAGGTTGGTGGACACTGAACCCACTCGTAATTTTTGTAAAAATCATATCACTTATAAACGTCATATCAAACAGCCAAAAAATCTTTACATAGCCAACATGATGATTCTTTTCTTTACGTGTCTGTCTTCTCTTTAATTTTGTGGAGTCTCTGGAAGCAAGCGTCTGTGCTAAGCAGTCTTGAAAATTAAAGACGAGACACTGGAAATATATTTTAAATATTTTTAAAAACACTTTTTTTGTAATTCCCTCACATTTCATGTTAATTATTCATGTATGTGCACACACATACACACACACAAGTGTTAAGAGCAACTTCTTCAGTTGCTAAAACTAGCTAAATGTTTCTGATGGAAGGCAATAAATCCTTTTGGCATTAATCCTTCCTAAAAATGAAATACTTTCACACTATAGAGAAAGCTATGAAATATGAATGACAGGGGGAAAACAACTTCATTTATTCTTGCTCTATGATTTACAGTGTAGAGATGACAAGCATGGGGAAAGTGAAGAATAGTGAATTCTTCTGTGTTTGATGCTAATTTCACAGCACTACAGAGAAAGAGAACATCGTGCTATATTCTGGATCTCTAAGTGAATTTATTTAAAGATGGTCCATTAGTTCATGTCACCATGGAGAACTAGTAAGTTATGAGTGTTTTTACAGATAGAATTCAGGAAAAAAATCCCCAGTATTGTGGATTCACAGTGAACTACCCTGAAAAATTATTATATTTTGCTTCCTAGTCACAAAACTATGATTAATAACTTTAGCACAGAGCCAAGATATTTTCATTAATGACTATTTAACAAATTTCTGTAAATGCATTTACTCTTCCATTCTTTAATTCCAAGAAAAGTTTCAAACTCCATGAAAATAAGAAGATAATTGTAACTTGAGATGATAAAGCCAAAATTCTCTTTACAAAGACAAACCAAAAAAATGTACCTGTCTTTCTCTGATAGAAATTAAGGAAAGTAAACTAATAACTACAAAATGAAGGCATTTTCTTACTTTTCCTTTGATTTAGTGCTCATTGTTTAAAATAGATTTAGAAAACTGCGTCAGGGGATTTTACCATCATCGAAATCAGTTTGAATATTTTTGATGACTAATTACAAAAATGTTATAATGAACTCTCTCATAGCTTCTATTCCTAGTTTTTCTTTATTTCCATAAGTATTTTCACCTCATTTCTGATCCCGTACTAAAATATCCAAATAGTTTAACATTTCCCATTTTATTATGGAATTTCATCTTTAGTTCTAGGGTGACCACATACTGTGTGACTTATGACACTAGAGATATCTTGCCTTTCTCCTGACTTGCCATGCACCCTTGGCTTGTAACATCAATGGATCTTTGGTTAATACCCCATTTCAGGTTTTTACTTGATTAATCTCTGGTCCTTGACTAATCGTTGCCTTTAAAATGATCAATGACATTTCAGTGCTTTCTTGAAGATATTCTCATGGGTCATCCATGTCTATAGAGTCCCAGGATTTAAATTTAAATTTCATCCTTATGTTGCATGAAGTTTTTTCTTAGCTGTCTTGATACACATATTATAATTTTAGCCATCTTCCATTTAAACTAGTTTTGAGATTATTTATTTAACATTATCCATTTCAGGTAGCATGTTTATATTTTAAAAGAAGCCATCTGGAAGTAAAGTTTAGTGCAAGTAAAGACTAACAGAGTTTGGTTTGGGGTTCCACTACAGTTGCAGTTACATGGATGCTATTATGAGGATTGTTGTTCTTTTGTTTAATTTCCTTTTCAAATATAATATGTTTGGGGTTTGCATTTGTGATCACTTGATGTATTTTTTGCCACCTAGATGATTATTATTTTTCTTAAGTATATTTTAATATTTTATTCCAAATGTAATATATACTCTTGGTGAAGAAAATACAGCTGAATATGTTAAACTGAAATCTTCATCTCCCTTCCTAGTCACTTGCTATCTCACTTCCCAGAGATAACTGCTCAAACCAGCAGTGTCCTACATATTCTTCCAAAATCTCTCTGCCAACTCATAAATGCATAAATATATAGTAGACTATTCTTTATCTTCAATTTACTCAATGATTATTTGACACAATTAATTTCTTTCACCTCCTCAACAAAATGTTTAAACTTGGATTTTCAGTTGCACATCGCTTTGGTTTTACCTTTTACCTCACTAGCTATCCTTTCTCGGTTTCAATTGCTGGTTTCTTCTCTTCTCCCCATTAGTATTGGAGTAGCTTAGTTTAGTCCTGTCTATCTACAGTCTACACCCACGTCCATAGTGATCTTATCCAAGTTCATAGTTTTAAACACCATATGCTGAAAACTCCCAAATATATATTTTCAAGCTTAGATCTCCCAAAATCTAGTCTCCTGTACCCAATTGCTTTTTTGGCTTAACCACTTGGCTAACTAATAGGTCTCAAATTCACATGTCCAAAATGAATTCTTGCTCTTCACTCACAACTGTAGGCTACGCTCAGATTTCACCATGTCTCTTGATACCAATGCCATCGTTCCAGTTATTCAAGCTAAAATATCTCAAGCAAACTCTATTAAATCCTTTATTTCTCTCACAATGCATATATTATTTGCCAGGAGATCCTGTTGGCTCTACATCCAAAGTATATGTAGAATCCTACTAATTCTCATCATCTCCTCTGTTTTCACCATGATTCTCCTAGTAGCAATTGCTTACCTGAATTACTGCATTTAGCCATCCAAAGATTAGACTTTAGAGATACGTTATCCTTTTAAAATATGGAAGATCATGCATGTCACCTCTCTGTTCAAAACCAAGTGATGGTGCCCCATTTATGTCAGAAGAAATGCCACCCGTCTGTTTGATCTGTGCCCCCTCATTTTATTTCTGATCTATTTCCCCTCCATTATTCCCCTTGCTTGTTTGCAACACTTTACAACCCTTCTTGCTTTTCCTGGAACTTACGAGGCTCACTCCCATCACCGTTAGCCATTCCCTCTGACTGGAATGCTGATTACCAGATTACCAATTACTTAGCTAGCTGCCTTGAAGTCTTTGTTCAAATCTCCCCTTCTCTAGGAGGTCTATCATCACTACTGTATTTAAAATTACAAATTGTACAAAACCCTTGGACAATACAGTTCCCTTAATCTGGTCTACATTTTTCTTTTTCCATATTACATTTAGTATTTATTTCCATATTTCCTTTCTGGAATATAATCACGTGGAACACAGGGTTCTATATATCTTGTTGCTCATGTATCTGAAGAGACAAGAACAGTGTCTGACAGACTAGCACATAGGAAGCACTTGCTATGTATTTGTGATTAAATTCATGCAATGACTGACTTTTTTTCTTGTATGAAAAACTGAAAACAAGTGTGTGTGTGCTCATGCTAATGAATGTTCAGGTATTCCTGTATCACCCAAAAGTCAAAGTCAGTCATTGTATATATTTGTTTTTAACAAGAGAAATGTGGCTGAATTTTAAAACTGCAAAACAAAACATCTGCCGTTCTTAGTTTGTTCTGGTTTGTTTGTGTGTGACTAATTTTTTGATTTCAATTGCACTTGATGAATTGAAATCAGAGTTTTAACTTCACATTTCTAAAGACATCTCAATGATGATAGAAGATAAACTTAAGGTAAAATGTACCTTTAACTGCTGTTTGTTTTGCATCTAATATTTATCAACTTTACCCTTTCTACTTCTAAATGTTCAGCCATTTACAAACTAAAGTGAAAGTGTCGTTCTGCATGTATACAAGCAAGGACGCAAATGAGTGTCTACTTATGTGTTTATGTATTTGTTATTAAGTTGACTTAAAGCAAATTAGAGTTTATAAGTTTACAGGGGTATATGTCATTTCTATTGTAAACGGGCACAGAAACACACACACACACACACACACACATGCACATCCAGAGAAAAATAGGGAATGAAAATGAGAGACAGAGAAAAGAAATATTTAAATGATATTTATGAAGAAAAGAATTATACCCATTTCTATGAATTGTGAATATTTTTTCATTTATTTTCTTGCATATGACATTTAACTCTTTTATCGTAGTGTGATATTTAATCCCTTACTTTTTCTGTTATTATACAAAGAATCTATGATACACCAAAAAAGTGAGAAAGAGTAAAGAAACTTCCAAATATTTTGAGTAACATATTTACATTAACACTAACACCATCACCAATAAAAACTTTTAGCTTAAATGGAAAACTTGCATAAAACACTAAAATATACATTTTAAGAAATGTACATTACCGTTAGATAAATGTCCCCTTACCTGTCTTTAATGGAAGATGTTGTTACTGATGTTTTAATATTGATAAAACTAACCAGTAAGTCAGTGTTTTAGTTAGGCTTCAATCATAGAAACAGAGCCCACTCTGATTTTTATGAGAACAAGGATTCAGTTTTAGAATGATTTACATAAATAGGCAGTGAGCGAAGAAAGTAACAGTCTGCGAAGTGGAGACTGAGGACCACACAGAAGCCATTCCCTGTGATGCCTGAAGCCCTGGTACAGGTGGAACAGTCAAAGCTGGCCAGAAAATCTGGGAATCTAAGCACGTACAGCCACTCAGGTGGCGGGAGCATGACAGAGTGCTCATGCAAAGGTCTACAAGAAGCTGTTGCCTCCATTGAGCAACTGCTTCTGTGGTCTGCAGCCAAGAAAATAGGGGCGAGTGTGCCAAAGGCTGCTGTTCTAGTCGTCAGAAATAAGAGTCAAATGAAGCTGGACGTGCTTGTCCCCTCTGGGTCTGTCCAACAAATCACTCTCATAATGGCCCTTGAGAATAATGGTTGCTTCTTCATTTCTACCTTCAAATTATGCTCAAATTGTACTTCTGGTCAATTTTCATCAGCAGCCATCTAGAATCTATGAAGTGTGCTTCTAGTTTCACCAAGTTGATATAGCATAATGCAATAGGTTCATTCTTTATCATGCTGGCTTCCAAACACATCTGTTTAAACTGTTTAACTTCCACATAAAAGAAATAGCATAATTAGGCTTCCATCTACCATGGTCATCCTATGGTTCAACATCTAAGTGTGGGTTCCACGTAAGTTGTATTTAATTTTTAATAATTTATTATATTTAATCAGCTTGTTTTTACTGTTATCTAGTATACATCAAGAAATAATAAAAAGGAATATGTATTAAATGTTTAACACTATGATTTATCCAGAATGTATATTGAAAATATGTGATCTTTTACTTCTCTCTTCATAACATATTTTTACATGAATAAAATCTCAACAATACATTATTATTTTTACTTATATTGATGGGTAATACAAATTGTTTACCTGGTATATGGCAGCAGTCTAGAAGGCCTAATGATATCATTTAAAGTTTAAAATTGTATCCTCATATATTTGGGATTATTTTGTATTGAAGTCCCAACATCGTGCCATTTTTTGTTATATTCTTTCATTTACTAAATATTTATTTAGTGATATAATATATTCCAAACCCTGTTCTAAGCACTATG
Organism: Propithecus perrieri; assembly: GCA_963574695.1. Classification (NCBI taxonomy): domain Eukaryota; kingdom Metazoa; phylum Chordata; class Mammalia; order Primates; family Indriidae; genus Propithecus; species Propithecus perrieri. The sequence goes on along the minus strand of CAUYRB010002544.1, from coordinate 39,136 downwards.
TATATAGCATTGAAAACAACAAAGTCCATGTCTACATAGGACTTTATATAATATTCTTCTTTTGCCCTAATTCATATATCCCAGTAAACGATAGCTCTATTGGAGCTAAAGAAGTTCAGAAAAGGAATTTAAGAAAATTAACTAGAGCAGTAATTTTGGATTAGCATAATCTTGAAATGTCTATGGACATGATGGGAATGGTGACAGTATTCATTGTGGCTTTATCAGTTACATGGTTACCTTTAGTTTCCTGAATTGCTTATAGTAGAATTGGGACAATTTTATGGCAAAAAACCCAGAATTTTATTTATAGTTTCTTTGAATAATTACCTGAACTCAGAAAACACCCCTACGATCGTTAGTTCACATAGCTTTCTACCACCCAGCAGAGGATATCCGTTTGAATAAAATGATCTCCAATGTTACGGGGAAAGATTGAAGTCAAAAAATAAAGCCATGCCAAAGGTATTAGGATTTTCTGTGCCTAGTTTCATATAACGGTTTCAGTTTAGATTAGGCATCTATTCCTGGTCCACTTCTCCTTGCTACATTTGAAATTGTCCCACAAAGTGCCCTTCATGTAATTGCTTGTGAAGGAAAGAATAATATCATACTCTTCTTATGTAGACATTGCTATGGTTGAACAATAGTTTACCCCCTCTTTCTGGGAACAAAGTAAGATTGTAGTTTCCAACAACATTGAAGTTAGCTGGCTTCTGACTAGTGTACTAAGTGAAATCAGACACAATGGGACAATCACTTCCCTATAGGATAAGTTAATTGCTGGGTCTTTATTTTCCAATCCTCCTTCCAGAGCCATGCCAACCAGCAATTGTGGAAACATGAACTGATTTTGGAATTGATGAGCCATCACAGTGAGGACAGCTTTCTGGAAATTTGCCCAGATCCACAGTTGACTTTGCACGAGTGAAAAATAAATAAATATAGAGTAAAGGAAGGTGCGATTAATGGTTTGTTAGCAGAGGATCCTATACTGAGTGCAGATACAATTCCCTTGCCAGAAATAGGTTACTGGTGAAATAATGCCATAGAAAAATTGTTCGATTCACAGAGAGATAATGATGGCCAATGAATAATCACTAAATGAACCCATCTCCTTATTAGTAATATTATTCTCTTTGATCTAGCCCTCATTTAAAAAACAAATATGAATGTTTAGTTATATTTTTGCTCCTAACACCAGAAGGATATTCAGATAAAAACTCCCCAAGAAAATGGTAGAGTATGTTTGAAACATTAATGCAATGAATTTTATAATACTGCTTCCCCTCTGTAATCTTTCCTTTAGGACATCCTAGTTTCCCATATTTTATAAATCTATTAATCATTTGATTGTTTTTAATGTCCAGAATATTTTCCTAAATCAGAAACTAGAAGATATAAAAGGCCTAAGCATTTTGGTCCTGAGAAAGCAAAAATTAAATATGTTATGTGTGAATAGAGTGCAGACAGAAATACAGAAATAGCAATAATACGACAATTAGATTCATATCCAGTATTCTAAAAGAGTTGTGCATTTTAATAAAGGGCTAACAAATTCTTGCAGAAGAAATCTTCAAAATCCCTTCTCATCACAGTATTTTGCTAAATAGAAATGAAAATTTATTGCAAGATTATGTGGCTTTTTATTTTATGAGCACATTTTACGCTTTTTTATTTGCTGAAATGCGAAGCTTATATTCCATAGTAACTGACTTTTCTCTCTCTCTCTCCCTCCCAGTTTCTATCTCCCTCTCTCTGCTCCCTCCCTCATCACCCCTCTCTATCCCTCTCTCCTCTCTTCTTTTCCTTCCCCATTTCCTTTCCTTTTCTTTCTTGGAAGTATATGTTGACGAACTCATTCTTGGTAAAAGTACTGTATAAAAACATGATTACTTGGAATAACATACATTTGCTAGTACAATCCAATATGATATAAGTTGAAAATAATTTGTTTCTGACAGTGAATATATATGTCCCTAAATACCAGTGATAAATTAATTGGCTTTCAAGATATTTGATCTCCTGAGTGTGTGATTTCTACAAAATGAGTATAACCTCATTTATTCAGGGCCATGTTGAACATTTTCTTTGCTTTATACTGAAAGGGAATAAGATTGTAAAAGGGAGCTTTTAAGCTACACCTGTTTTAAAATCATAGTGAAAGAGAACATTGTTTTATAATAAACGGGTCATTAAAATTAACATACTTAATTACAACATACCTAGGAGAACTCTACTTTCTTTCTCTTGGTGTCGAGGTCAAATTAATTAAATACTTGAATTTTCTCAGCAAATATTCTATCATTCTTTGGTTTTCTCTAAAATTATTATGAATTAGTCAGTTATTTTATTTTCCCATTGTGCTCTCTGAAAATCAGCACTCTGGCTTTCAAACAGAGGGCATGAAAAAAGCCATTTAATTGTGTTTCTCTCTGTCCTAAATAGCATAGCCGAAATTGTACTGCTGCTGAACACTCACCTATTCCAAAATAAAAGGAGGTTTAACTAATGAGTGAAGAATTTTGCAATTATAAAGTGCAATCGACTCAACAAAAATACTTTGTGTTCAGTCACTGAAGGTCAAGGATTATTAACTAAAATATCTGATAGTCATGCTGTCCAGCATATCTCATGGGGAAACAGCGAGTGCAGAGTTAATGGAGGGTCACGTCCTTTGGTTCAAAACAAAGCTAAAGAGGACTGTTGCATGTCTTACATAGAGTTTTTATTTTTAGTGGAAGTTTATTTCCTGATGGCTTTACTGGATTTATGGGGAAAAAAAGAAAAATCTGTTATAGCATTGGCTGTTTCATCGATGAGAAAGGGATCTTGCAATCATGATGATGGAATTTTGGTATGTTGTAATATGTCTTGATTTGATCAAAGGACCATTGGGACATTATACATTATGTTTATTACCAAAAAAAGAAAAAACTTGGCAATTATATGTCCTTGAAAGAAAAAATCATTCTCACATAGAGCGTTTCAAATACTTAAAAACATTCAATAAATACAGCAGAGAGACTATGATCTACTATTTCTGTGTTTCGTAAAATAATGCTATTTCCAAATATGTATCAACTCTAACCTTGCAAGTTCTTTATAATTAAGTGAAAATATTTTGCTATGTAATTTGTGATAAAGTACTCGATATTTGTATCAATCCTTTAACAGTAAGAAGGATAGTCATTGCTAATTGTAATATGACTTTCATATCAATGATTTTGCATGGTTTGCAATGTAAACTTCTGTGATTTCACAAAATACATGCCATATAGAGCATTTCCTTTGAATCTCAACTATGTGTCAAGCACTGTGCTCTGGTATGGATAGATTATGATGAATACAGTTTTATCTTTGCTTTCTTTACACTATTTTTCAGCTAGTGTCTAAGCAGTGGAGCATATTGCCACATTGTTAGAAACATAGAAAATATTTGAGATCTCGTTACATGGATTCTATTGGCTTCATGCCTTGATTTTGTGAGTCCTTAAGTTCAGATTCTAACTAAAGTTAAAAATGCAATTTAAAACACCAGATATCTACTTGGGCAACACTGAAAAAGCAGTTCTCTAGACTAGAAAAAAATTAGGCACAAAGAAACAAAAAACAATTACTGAGTTTAGAGAGATTACATGGGAAATATATTCTTAAGAGAAAACTTTGAATTTTGAAAATAAAACTTTTGCAGATTAAAAAAAACCCTGATTTTGAAAATTAAAATAAAAACACCTGAATGCTACTAAAGATGTTCATCAAATATGAAATAATAATTGTAATAGATTTAATTAGGACGTTATTCAGAGCAAAAATAATATTTCTATTAAAAGTATTTTTTCAGTAACTGAGATGTTTGCTCCTTTTCATCTGTACAATTTTCTCTGGTGTCTCACAAAACAATTTACTTGCCAAGGATTGAAATAAATTACAGAGTAATGGAAAGAAATAATAATATTATTTTGAATTCTCTCCATATAACAAACATATTTAGAATATTTTTGTTGTAATTACATTTTATACTTTTATAATTAGTGATTCTCATGTATATATTCGTTCATGGATTTCTTCATGACTGTCTCCCATTGAGACTTTGATAATATCCCCAATTCCTGGAAATCTCTGTTTGTCTCACCTCATACATTTTCTCTGAGCAAAATCAACACTCCAATAATTTTAATAAATGTGTCTATTCAAAGTACATTATTCCCAAATGGACAACCAAAGCCTTAGCTAATTTCTTGAACTTCAGACTTTACTAAGACGTGAAAATGAACCTGTAACACCTTACTCCTGTATTTATTCCCAGAAATATTTGCTAACATTTCTAAATGTTTACTTAATATAAGGCACTATACCAAGTAATTTACATGTATTATAACAGTTAATGCTCCAATAACCCTCAGAGATATTACATTTTCCATTTTACATATGAAGACAGTAAGTCTCTGAGAGAGAAATTTAGCATCAAGGTCAAAAATTATTAAATGGAATAACTGAGTTGGAAGGCAATTGTGTCTAATGCCAAAGCTTATTCCCTCAGTTATGATTTACAACTCCTTTATTTCTCACCCTAGTCAGTAATAATATCTCTTATTTAGTCATGAAAATCTGTAACCTGGGACAGTTCTTGAACCTGTCTTTTTCTCCAGTACCTGTTGAATCAATCATCAAGACTAAGTTACATTTTAAATGTCCCCCAAAGATATTTCTATTTACTATTGTTTTTAGAAGGTTCTAATTACTTTTCTTACAAAATTAAATAGTACCTTAATTTGTCTTCTTATTTTCTGTTTTCATAATTCATCATTGGAGGTATAGCTAATAACAATCCATCCAAGAGGAACTGGCCATACCCCATCACTTAAGCTACTCAGTTTACTTCCTGTCAGCTGGAAAGTTTGAAGTCCTAAGCATGAGACTCAGCATGTTCTATCCCCTTTGTTTCTGGGCTCATTTGAAACAGACACACACACACACACACACACAAACTCTCATATTCCTTTGCCTCTTCTGTTTCATTTCTCAGAATAAGCCCTATTCTTTTTTGCTGATTCACGCTTATATTTGAATATTTAACTCAAACATTTTCTTAGAAAACCTTCCTCAAGTTGTCCCCATCCTCAAGAGGAGTGCCTTCTCTTTCTATATAGAAATATATGATATTTCACTCCTTCCCCTTAACACATAATATTCAACTTATTGATTTGTTTATCTCTCAACTTAGACTATGAACACTTGAGGGGATCAATAGGAAATGATTTATATTTGAATCTGTCATCTTTGAATATTTGAATCTTAGAATATGGCGTGTAATAGGCATTCAATTATGCCTGAATTGAACTAAAATATGCAACATAAATCACATAAAATACATTGAAGAAAAATTATATTGCCATGACCAATTAACGAAAGGAAGCTTATGTTGTTTTCATTCTTGGTTTCAGTATATTTATTTTATCAGTTTTTAATTTAATTATATATATTATGTAACAATGATTCAATAAGTTATGGTACACATAAATTTGAGAGAAGAATGAATAATCTTTATGGTTTTAAAAACTCTCTTTCTCTCTAATGAAATATATTAAAACTAAGTTAATAAGAAAAATAATTGGACTTGGTTTTTAAAATCAAATTTAATTAGCTTCCACATGAAATTCAATTCTAAAAACAATTTTGAAATTCATTTATTATCTCTGCTTTTCTAGGAATCAGAAAATAATTAGAAAGAAAATATAGGAAGGTATATATAGATATATATTTATATATATTTGTATATACACACATACATAGAACAAAAGTGTATGAAAAGGAAGAAAGTTAAATTAATATTAGACTTGAAAATGAAGGAGAACTTCAAAAGCAAAAACTACCTTCTTATTAAGTCTTTCTAATGGGGTAGTTTTTTCAGTTATATTAGAGAATTGAGGGGAATAGCCATCATTTTTGAAAACATACTAAGTAGATAACTAAAGTTAAAGTTCTGATTAGGGTTCATTCATACCATAAGATAATATTCACTTACTAGGCTACAATTAAGTTATTATTGGCACATATATAATATGTATGCATATATAAATTGCTAGCTTTAGAATTTTTAGAAGCATATAAATATGCTACTTTTCACATATGTATTAGATATACATTAAATTAAACTTTTCTTAAACAGTTTGTCTAATATAATCTTTAGAATAAATGAAAAATTTGTGATTCACATGACAGAAATTTGTGTTTTATTGTCCTTCCCATTCAATAATAAATGAAATAAATAGCCCATGTTTCAGAAACCTTTTGATGAGATTGAATGAAGAAGACATTAATTTAATAGCAAAAGTAGGCTTTGATTTAACCTTTAGAAAAGTCATTCAGCCTTTAGTAGTGATATATTATATAATAACCATGTTATATATCCTAAGATTTGGCACATATGTTCTATTCTAATATAGGTACAAAGGAAAAGCCCTAATATTAAAGAAGGTTTTTTAGATTCATGCACTTGAGTCATGTGCTGTCGTAGTATTGCCGTGTAACAGACCATCCACAACAGACACTTATTCTCATGCTCTTGTATGCCAATTGACTGTGATTTGGTTGATTAAGGCAGGACAGCTGTGTTCCAGGCTCTGATCAGCTGGGGTTAGGTAATTGTTAAGGTATTCAGTCTGACTGGCAATGACGATCTGTGGCAGAATCTTCCCATTGTGAGACCAGAAACAGAAAAGGTCCAAACTAAAGTGAATAAGAACATTCCACATTTCTATACTCTTCAAGATTGCCACTATCCCATTAGCCAATCAAGACATGTGGCCAAGTCCAAGTTAAAGCATGAGGAAGAGCTTCCTTCTTTTCCAATGAATCATCTATTATTAGAATTATTTTTATAGCAAATGTATTATGAAATTGAGCAAACTTCTTTGGATTCCTTCAATAAGGAGAATAAACTCTTCTTGAGGCTGCCACGTTGACCTTCAGAAAAACTGAAAATGATCTAGTTGCTTTTTGATATTCCTTTTTTGAGCCCTGGAAAACATAGAATAATAATAATTTTTCCATTTGGATGTTTTCAGTAATCAATAAAATATTTATTAATTTAATTAGGATATGAATGAAAATATTTATAATGTACAACTATTATGTTCACCATTCCCAACTTCTTAATGCATCAAATGACAGTTTTCACACACATCACTCTTATGTCATATTGTTCTGCCTAAATTTACCAATATATATCTCTGTACCTGGAAAAAAAACCTTGGTTTTCTAGCAAAGAATATAGTGAGAATTACGATTTCCATCCATTTAAAATATTATAATCCAAATAGCTAGCCCTAGGATCATATCAGTTTATATGGTAAGTATAAATATTTATTCTTTCAGCTTACTCCTGGTTATTTCTAAAATCCTTAGGTCTATTTTATCACACTGTTATTGGATTCAGTCACTGAGATCAGCTTTTCAATTTATTTAAGGTTATTAACTATCCCTTCCTACTTCATGTCAACCAGAGTATGTGTATAACCTTTAACATGGATATATAGATTAGCATTTAAAGAGAATAAGGTCGATGGTAGATCCCAGTGACATTTCTAAAGAATCACCTATCAAATTTTTCTTTAACCAAAAATAAGGCATCATTTTGGTAAGGGCATTTGTTCAGCCTATAATTATCTAATTTAAAAACTGTATATTACTCAATATCTCTCAATTTTTTCCACTGACATATAATCTATAACCTATGGAGATATATTTATACACAATTCTTTCTTTTCCATTCCCTTGAACCATAAGCCTTGTAATACATTCAAGGTAAAGGTTTATACTTATTTATGACTGATGCCATGAAATTGTTTTATATTTTCTAATCAAGTTCTTTGCTGTTTTCAAATGCTACAAATTATTTTGCATCTGACTCCTACAATGAACAATATAATACAATTGGGGTGGGATCCCTCACAATTTAGGGTTTGTTTGGTTGTACAAATGTGGAATTTTAGAAGTTATATACATGTAATTTTACTTTTAAAGTAATTGTTATTAAATATTGAGTGGGCAAAAAATGAATATTTGTTAATGGTATGTTAAGCACAGTGAGTAAGGAGCCCAAAAAGACCAGTGCACAGAATAAAATTAGCATCATTAATGTTGAAGAACGCTGGGCACCCTTTGGAGTTTCCATCCCTTTATTCCATTTTTAAAGACAATTGCTATTCTTAACTATTAGTTTGTCACTATCTTGCATTCTTTATAGGCTTAACAAATGTCTTTTGCCTTAAACAATATATTATTTTAAAGTTATGGGGCTTTACACCAGTGATCAACGACTTATGTATTCTTCTGAGATATGCATGTACAATTCAGAAAGGCAGAGAATTGTAAAGATAAAGAGCATAGGCTTGTGGCTAGACTTCTAGGTTTGACTCCTGGGTCCTGTACATATTAGAAAATTATCTAACTACATAACCTCTCTGTGCTTCAATGTCCTAATTTACAAAATATGGAAAATTAGTGAACCCACCTTACAAGGTTGAGAGTACTGAATAAGTTATACTGTTTAACAGGCATAGAATGATGGCTAGCACATGGTAAACACTATGATAGTGACCTATACTAGTTTCTTTGTTGAGATTAATTCTATGTCCTTGAGTTTCATCATGTTAATATAGGTAGCAGTAAAATATGTGATAACATGATTCTTGATATCTAATAAGTCAAGTCCCAACTTTGTGCTATATCTTTAAAAGTTAAATAGCTCTTTACACTCTTCCTTGTAAAATTTTAGTGAAAGCATGTCAAGTTTCAAACCAAAACACAAAACAAAAGAAAAACAAAAAGACTCAAGTCTGTTTATTTTTGGATGTAATTGGGCAACATTGCTATTTTTTACCTCAGTCTCAATCAAAAATGATTTGTTTTTTAATTTATTTAAAATTAATTTTTTACTATAAAGTTTGTAATTTTTTCTTATACATATTTTGTTAAATCTATTTCTAGTATTTTCTATGTTTATTGTATTCTAAATGGCATCTCAGTTTCAAGTGTATTTTCTAACTGTTGCCGATGTATAGAAACACACTTATTGAATATTCATTTTGTATCCAGAAAACTTGCAAAATTCTCTTATATCTGTAATATACCTAGAATTGTAATATTTCTTAAAAATGAATTGTATCACCTGTGAAAAGTAAGGGTTATTTTCCTTTTCAATTCTCCTTCTCTTTGCTTGCCTTCTGAGTTGAATAGGACATCCACTACACTGGCCAATAAAAATGGTTATAAGAGTTTTTGTCATTTGCTAGAATTTATATGCTTACTGGTCATTTATTCTAACTAATCCATCAATTGGTGAATAATGTGTCCTACAGTATATATCCAGACTGACCAACTGACAGCATTTACACTAGTCCAAGTTACCATCATTTTTTTGGATTTTTTACAAAGCTCTGTACTTTGCCAACTGTAATCTATCTTCAACACAGCTGCTAGATTGATCTTTCTAGTAGAAGAGTTGGGTCATGTCACAATGCCAGTCAGAACTCTCCAGTGACTTCAGAACTCATTTGAATTACATGCCAGTTTTCTAAAGAGGACTTACAGTGGTTTAGAAGACTACATGATCTGTCTTTGCCTGCTTCCTCTCTTCCCTCATCCCCTACTAATCTTGCCCTTAGTCATTTATTTATACCTTCAGTCACTCACTCACTCACGTTCAGCCATACAAGTCTTTGTTGTTTCTTAATCAAATCAGATAAACTTCCAATTCAGAGCTTTGTACTTTTTATTATTCAATCTTCCAGGAACATATATTCATCATATATTTGCTTGCTTAGAGAGAAGACCCACATTTATAAAATCAGAGATGAAAAAGGAGACATTACAACTGATACTGCAGAAATCCAAAGGATCACTAGAGACTACTATGAGCAACTATATACCAATAAATTGGGAAACCTAGAATAAATGGATAAATTCCTAGACACACAGAATCTACCAAAACTGAACCAGGAAGAAATCCAAAACGTGAATAAGCCAATAACAAGTAACGAGATACAAGCAGTAATAAAAAGTCTCCCATCAAAGACAAGCCCAGAACCTGATGACTTCACTGCTGAGTTCTACCAAGCATTCAAAGAAAAACTAATATCAGCCCTACTCAAACTTCCAAAAAATTGAGGAGTGATACTCCCAAACCAAGTCCATGAGGCCTGTATCACCCTGATACCAAAACCAGACGAAGACACAACAAAAAAGAAAACTATAAGCCAATATCTCTGATGAACACAGATACAAAAATCCTCAAGAAAATACCAGCAAAGCAAATTCAACAACACATTGAAAAGATTATTCATCATGATGAAGTGGGATTCATCTCAAGGATACAAGGATGGTTCAACATATGCAAATCAATCAATGTGATACATCATATCAACAGAACAAAGGACAAAACTATATGATAATTTCAATAGATGTTGAAAAAACATTTTACAAAATTCAGCATCTCTTCAGATAAGAACTCTCACAAAACTGGATATAGAAGAAACTTATCACAACACAATAAAAGCCACATGTGGCAGACCCACAGCTAGTACCATACTGAATGGGGGAAAACTGAAAGCCTTTTCCTCCAAGATCTGGAACAAGACAATGATACCTACTTTCACCACTGTTATTCAACATGTTATTGGAAGTTCTTGCTACAGCAGTCAAACAAGAGAAAGAAATGAATAGCATCTGAATTGGAAAGGAATAAGTCAAATTATCCTTGTTTGAAGATGATATGATCTTATATGGAGAGAAACACAAAGATTCCACAAAAAAATTATTATCACATATAAATAAATTCAGTAAGGTTGCAGGAAACAAAATCAATATACAAAAATCAGTAGCATTTCTATATACCAACAGCAAACAATCTGAAAAAGAAACCAAGAAAGTAATCTTATTTACAATAGCTACAAATGAAATAAAATACCTAGGAATAAACATAAACAAAGTGATAGATCTCTACAATGAAAACTATAAAACATTATGAAAGAAATTGAAAAGGATACAAAAAGTGGTAAAATATTCCATGCTCATGGATTGGAAGAATCAATATTGTAAATATATCTGTACTACCCAAAGCAATCTACAGATTTTATGCCATCACCATCAAAATATCAGTGACATTCTTCAGAGAAATAGAAAAAAAAAATCCTAAGATTTATGCAAAACCACAAAAGATCCAGAATAGCCAAAGCCAAAAAGAGCAAAACTGGAGGAATCACATTACCTGACTTCAGATTATATCCTAGAGCTGTAGTAACCAAGACGACATGGTACTGGCATAAAAACAGACACATTAGACCAATGAAACAGAATAGAGAACCCAGAAATAAATCCACACATCTATAGTGAACCTTGTGTCTTGCTTTATCATCGTTGTCTAGAACAGTGCATGGCTCTGAGTAAACATTAACAATGGCTATTAAGTGAATAAATGAATGAAGACAGAAATGAATGGGGGAATGAAGGTGTGATTGTAGAGATATCTCTATTTTATTGTAGTCACTTGTTTTACATATTGCTATGTGGATTCAAGATTAGAGCTCAAAAATGTCCCAGGAGAAGTAAAAGTTTTATCATTATTCTGTGATCCTCCTTATCTTTAGTATGGAAGTTTTCTCCCAAGTCTTTTTGACTTTTATTAATACCACCACAAACAACAAATACTTGTGTTAGTATGTTTCTATTTTACATATTTCTATTTTTTAATTTTTAATATATTTAATTTAGATATGCATCTATGTAAATGTCATGAACTAATGCCCTGGTTGTTGTTGTGGTGGTGGTCTTTTTAAAACCAATATAACAATCTTAGATTGTAATTGCTGACATACTTGTATTTATTTTTGTTATCTTATTTTGTGATTTTTATTTACTCAACATTTGCAAAGTTTCTTTATTTCTACTGTCTTTCCTTTGCATTGGTTCCTTTTAAAATTGATTTTATTCTTATATTTTAGAATTTTTTAGATCTCTAATTACTTAATACTCATATTAGAAATGTATCATGCACACTTACCAATGTCTAAAGTTATTCTATATGTTTGCCCTCCTCCCCAAAAAATACGAGATCTTTAGAACACCTTGCTACTGATCACATTAATTTTTTACTTATATGGTCTTATTGATTTTTTTAAAAAAAAGATTTACCACATTCTTATTCCTACTAAACTTTATTATCATCATTATGTTATACTCATTTTAATTAAATGTACCCCCATATTTTCAAATTTATTTGCTAATAGTTCTTTTTTATATGTCAAATATTCCATTTGGATAACCTTCCCTTCATCTTATATACAACCTTGAGAATCAACATTTGGAAAGGTTTCACAGTCTCACAGTCAGTTCCTGTTTGCTTGAAGATGCCTTTATCTGAACACTCCTATGGGAAAAAATGTTTGCTGGATATACAATCATGACTTGACAATTTTCTTTTAATACATTGAAGATATTGATCTAGTGTAGTATAGTTTCCATTGATGCTATGATTAGATCTAATTGTAATCTCTTTGAAAGGATTTAACTTGTCTTTCCCATTTTTAATTTTTTGGTTTCACTGTATAAAATTTAATATAATTTATTTAGCTGTATTTTCTTTATTATCACATTTGTATTCAGCTATATCTGAACTATTAAACCCATTTTCTTTTAGGTTTCAATTTTTTTATATCAGGATATCTTATTTGTATTTTGGTTTTCTGTTTTTTTCTATTAGCATGAATTCTGATTTTGAATTCATATTTATATCCTTGAAACACTGCACGTATATTTTATATTGATTTGATATTTTCACATTTGTTACGTATCTTGCTTTTTGTGCTGGCTCATGTTCATGGTGATTTATTTTCTTGTTGTGTGTGTATATGTGCTATTTTTACCTATCGTCTCATGTATCTTTCAACATTAAATGTTGGAATCTTCTGATACTTGTATTATAGTAGTTTTTCTTTAGGGGGAATTTGCATTTCCTTCTTTCAGGTGCCTAATGGAAGTTTTAGCCCAGAATATTTTAAACATATTCTCATTTGTAGATTTTTTGAATCACCCAATTTATTATAGGTAAAAATATATGTGAAGGGTCCCTTTAGTTACATATTTTAAGGGACTTTTAAAAAAATTTTCACTCAGTGCCAAGTATCAAAACACTATTCACTGCTAAAATTCAATTGTTAGCTTAATTTTCGGTTCATTATTATGTAAAAGGTGAGATACCTATTACACTTGTCATTTTAGGATGGACCACTTTGCAACCTGTCCCTTTAGCCCTAAGACCATGAAAAACATATTTAAGTTCACTTGCTTCAGCAATACTAGCAAGGTAAATGCCTGATTCAATTTTCTACATATACATCACTTAGTTGTTGGCCTTTGGTTATTTCTTTTTTTTAAAAAAAAAAAAAAACTGGCCGGGCGCGGTGGCTCACGCCTGTAATCCTAGCTCTCTGGGAGGCCGCGGCAGGCGGATTGTTTGAGCTCAGGAGTTCGAAACCAGCCTGAGCAAGAGCGAGACCCCGTCTCTACTAAAAATAGAAAGAAATTAATTGGACAACTAAAAATATAGAGAGAAATTAGCCGGGCATGGTGGCACATGCCTGTAGTCCCAGCTACTCGGGAGGCTGAGGCAAGTAGGATCGCTTGAGCCCAGGAGTTTGAGATTGCTGTGAGCTGGGCTGATGCCACAGCACTCACTCTAGCCCGGGCAAAAGCGTGAGACTCTGTCTCCAAAAAAAAAAAAAAAAAAAAAAACCTCACTGATTCGTATTTAAAATATTTTAAATCAAAAATTGTGAATTTATTTTTATTAAGTGAACTGATCAATGTTCCTAGACTGCCATCCTCCTAGAAGCAGATAATTACCTTGAAACCAATCTCTTCTCTCACTAAACACATATTATTTCCTTCCAGTTCATAAAGTATACATACATGACTACTGAAAGCAAATTACTAGCAATACGTTAGCTCTTTGAAGTAACCAATAGATTCTATTTTCTAGTCATATTTCAGAAACAACATCAAGGGACTTTAAAACTTCCTATTATCTGTTATTAAGTCCCTGATGGCAGAAGGAAACTGTACTTACTTGGTCAGACTTGTTCGATCTCTCCCCATCCATTAAAATCATTGAAATCCATAATTTTTGTAAATTTAATATAACGTATTTAGCAAGAATCACTGCTTTATATTATATATTAAGATTTTTGAGTGTCCTTTATTTCAAAGGATATGATTGCCCTCTTCATGCCACCACCCGGAGGAATAAGCAAACTGTAATGTCTAAAACACATGTGCTCATACACACACACACACACACACACACACACACACACACATACATTTATATGAAATATAGGGAAATTTATTAAAACAGTGATTTTAGTAAATAAAATTTATTGAACATGAGTGAAAAGGTTGGAGGGAGAGAGTGAATGAATGGCAGAGATAGCAGGTGAAGGGAAAGCTTTGTTAAGTAATGCACAATGTGATGCAGATGAAACCATTTAGTGGTTAATAAGATGATAGAGCGGAATCTGACAGTAAAGTAGAGCTAAGTAGCACCATGAAAGAATAAATGAGAGATGCCAGATCTGGACTTTGCAGCACATTATATGGCTTCCCTTATAGTGTATACTTCAAGCCTCACCAGGAAAGCAATGCTTAGTCCAAGTGAAAATCAAATTTTGGAAGAGAAAAACTGGTATTTGCAGAACATCTTTGATTCTGGTCTAGCTTTCTGATATTTAAAAGGCATTGTTGAATATATGCCATGCTTTGCTGCAGTTTGATTTTTATGTTCTATATTTAAACACGACCCACATACTACACAATCCCTCCACTTTTTACTCTTCAATTCTTTTCACTTTCCATGGTCCACAAAATCTATTTCAGGGTTTACTTGGAACATAATTAACAGCATGCCTGTAATGAATTTGAGATGAACAATCCTAAAATTCAAGAATACCAAATTTATGCTTTAAAATTCCTTTTATACATGAGTTATGATATGGAGAACATAGTTTTACATTTTTATAGGATAAATGGATAATAAACTTCTAAAGAACATAACTTTCTTCTTAGGTTATTATAAGTTTATTAAGATCATATGACTTAAAGGTACATATAAAGTTATTACATGTAGACTCTGGATAATGTTATTAGAATTAAAACAGATAATTGCTACTTAAGGGAATGAAGGAACATACAAAATTTTCTAAACCAATGTATAAATAACAAGATCAAAATTAGTTTAATTTATTAAAATATTTGAGATGGATTAATTTCGCACTACTCATTTTTGAATTTTTAACAATTTTTTTAGGAATAAATATATAGGAACTCTCCTTAGATGTTGAAATCCTTAAAAGTAAAAATTAGTACTGAACATGGGTTAATATTTTGTTTGTAATATAATATGTTGCATTACTTTTATAATTATAAACTATAACAATGATGTTAAAGAGAAATCATGTTTACTACTTCTGAATAAGGTCTCTAATCCTAACAAACATTTTTAGAATCCTGCCAAAGATTTGTACGCCACACAAAGGATTCTACCATTTTACATATTATTTTTCAGATTAGAATCTTGGAGATGTAAGAGTATTGACCAAAATATTAGGTGAAATTTCTACAAAAGTATATCTTTTATTGCTCTTTTATTGTTTTTATTCCCTTTAGGGTTGTGACATTCCTTGAAAGTTTTCTGCCAGTGACTGGGTTCAGTCAACTCAAATGCTTCACATGAAATTTGTGCTGTTCATGTCCTGCAATGCAGTGATCATTAACATGAATTTAACATTTAATAAACTATGTCATAATGTCCTACAAGCATTGTTAATAGATCCAGCATTAATAGCAAATGTGTGCGTGAACAAAGTACCAGAACACGTTTGAAGGAAAATTAGAGGGGTGCTCTAAATTCCAGAGTATTTGTTTGTTATCTGATATGTTATTTTGTAATTTTACTATACGGACTTTTTGGTTATTGTTTTATTACTACTGACATTGTCTCTCTACAATAATGTATTGCGGATTCTTAAAGGCATCAAGCCTTTGACTTTTTTATAGCCCTTGCTTTTAGTCAAATGATTATTGGCTTGAGTAGATACAAGAATTTATGTTGAAATCATGACACAGAGTTTTTCTACTCTTCTCAGTGAAGGACTTTGAAAGTCCTTGGATAGATTTTTGAATAGCGTCAAAGATAGATGAGCTAAATAATCAAATAAATATATACCATTTGAGAAATTAAATGAATGTATATATAAAACTTCGATTAAAATGTCAACTGACTTGCCATCTATATTTTTAAAATTAACAGATGTTTCAATTTTTATATAATTTAAATATAAGTCATTATTTAAATTTTTAATTTGAGACTACAGGTGCCTCTGATAAATTTGAGGGAAATACATGGTATTTCAAACAATTATATCAGTTTTACGCAATTTTAAGTAATGTGAGAAATACATAACTCTTGACTAAAGTACATTCATATTATTGTGAAAAACTTTCTACATTGTACATTTCAATGACTAAATTGACTAATTCATATACTGAATAATTTTATGATTAGGTATGGAGAATAAGACAGAGACTCATTTTATAATAGGTTTCTAATATGAGATATATCTGGAAACCTGAACAGAAATATTACGACCAGTAGCAGCATTTTCTTTATCCAGAGATCACCCTAGGAAGAGGTTATTGAGAGTTAGGGGAGATCAATTTAGATGTGAGTTAGATAAGTTTAATTTGAAAAGTGAACTGTTCTTCTAAGTAAAAATGTTGAGAAGGCAGAAGAAAATAAATGATTAAAATTTGTTATGAAAGGGTTCTCTTCAGAGCAATCATTAATCATATCTGCTTCTTTCCTACTTATGTGCAAATACATAGTAGTATGCTAGGCCAAAGTAAACCCTCCACCGGTAGAAATGGAGTAAGATGCAGAAGTTTACCTCCCATTGACTTAACCTGTGGGTTGGAGTGAGAACAAATGAGCTCATTCAGGGACTGAGACTAATAATGAAAGCTCTGCCATAACTGCGTTGGCTACAATTTTCTCAGTTTGTTGTCTTGGGCCATATCTAATCAATGCTAAAATTGGTTGGAAAGTTAGTATGTTAATTTATCTTTTTGCATGGCAGCAAGTAAATGGTTTTACCCAATAGTAGGTATATTGGCTTAATCATCCAAGAAAAGGAGATCCTTTCTTCTATGGTTCATGTCAAGACTGACAAATTGATCTTTCCTGGACTGCTTGCTAAAATATTCCCATTTGCCTTTTCAGTCTCACTGATTAGGCAAGCTCTCTGCATCTAAGAAATCTAGCTAGAGCTATTATAACGATGCAGAAAGGAATTCAGCCGTCTGGGAAGGAAAAAAACCTATAAGCCTAATGGGCAAGCCCTCAGTTTGAATCCTGTCAGAATTCTACTCTGGAAAGTTGATTAATTTCCCGTGCCTCGATTTCTTCTTCTTTTAATTGAGAGTAATAGCAGAACTATTTTTCACAAAGAAGCATAAATCAATTTCATTCAACTTTCTCAACTTTAAGCACATTTTTAAATAAGAAAGTAGCTTTCAAGTAATTTTAGTAATAGAAGAAATGACGTTTACTTGCTGAAGCCTGGTCCTGATTTTATGCTATATAAATGACTTCTGGTAAGATCTGGTTTAAATCACTGTATCATCATGATGATATTGTCATTGCCCTTCCTGCTCTAAGCTCTGGCCACACAGGACTTCTGTCAAGTCCTTTAACACCTTTCACAATGTGTACATTCTTTTTTCCAAACCTAAAACATAATTCATTTCTCTTCTGATGCTGTAACCCACCTAATGTCTTCCCTCTCTTTTAGGTAGCAGCTTACTCATGTTTTACCCTTAGATGTTCTCTCTCCAATAGGATGTCTCCATGTATTCTATTTTTAAGGATCTCTGTATTTCACCTCTCCTAATCTCCATTATTCTTAATTGTAATTACTTGCTGAAACTTGTATCTCTGCCCTTTACTATAATTACACAAAAAAAGAGACTCCCTAAGTCATGTTCATTGTTACATCTCTCATGTTCATTGTACATCAACAACGTACATCTCATTGTACATTGTTACATCTCTAGTTTTTACATTGAAACCTCTCAGGTAATAGATACTCAAATATCTATTAGTGGCGAAAGGCAGAATAATCCACTTCTATAGTACAAATTCTGTTCTGTTCAAATTCCACCATTGCATGAAAAAATTTTGCTTTGTGCAACCTGCTTCACTTGTGATTTTGGCTCCTTCATGCTGGAGCATGTGTTTTATGTCATCTTCACCAAGATCTAATGTCCACCCTTCTTGACGTGGGTACTATTTTCTCTTTCTTAAGCAAAAGTTGGACTCTCTCCTCTGTGCCAGAAACACTGGATGTATAGTTAACATTTTTTGACAAACTCGACATTTCTAATATTTTATTTCTTTATCCTTTTCTAAAGTCATCTGGTGGAAGATTATGTAAAATTTGAAGAAGTTTTTATCATTAGGAAAAAAAGTGTCCTTTTGACTAATACCACTCATTTATACATAGGCTTTACTTTACTCATATGGTTCAATGATCTATTAATCACTGTGGGTGATATGTTTTAAAATTAGACATATCAGATTAAGCACTATATCTCTGTAGTTATACCAGGTAAAAAAAAAAAATCTGAGAATAGTCAATAGCTGTGTTGGGAAAACACATTAATAAACATAATAAACCAAAAAATTCCTGAATATAATTATGTTTAGCTATGAATAAAGCTAAAAATTAACTTTAGACTTTTTTTCATTTTTTGCAGATTGCATTTACCTTAAGTTATTCTTTAAGAATAAATTGATTTTTATATCTATTGAAATATGAAATTATTTGCTAAATAAGGAATCAAATAATTAAGAAGTGTGCAATGGTACTTATAATTTGTCCTATGAATGTCAAATCAGAGACAATCATTCAAAGGAAAGGATTCATCCAACCAGTGAATCTTTATATACTTTTTATATCCTTATTCCTATAATGATTAAAGTAGCAAGCACCAAATTCTTTTTTGTCTATTTAATATGTAGCTGTTATAAAAATTTTATTTTAGATTTAAATTATCTTGCTGAGGCAGGCAAGGCATTTTAATGTGTGACTCAAACATATGTTTATTTTTGGAATTCCAACTTGACTGATGGGGCAATCTCTGGGCTGATCCCCATCTGGTACTCTCTGTAGGCCAAGCACTTAGGTTATTTAAGGAAAGAAAATGTCTTCATTTGTAGACATACTTTATTTTTAATGGCCCAACCAACAAATACTCAAGCATTCCTTTCTATCTCTGCAAACAGTTTAAAGTGGAAACATGGACTTTTCTCAAGCATATATAATTTAGGAAAATTGGATTCTGAAATTGTATTTGTTGTCTATTGTTCCTTGGAAGTATTACCAAAGACTTAGCAGCTTAAAACAATGCACAGTTACTGTCTCACAGTTTCTCAGCGTCAAGAGTCAGGGCACAGCTTAGCTGAGTCCTCTGCTCCAGGATCTCAGCTAGCTTCAATCAAGGTGTTGTCTGGGCTTCAGTCTCATCTGAGGCTCAACGGGAAAAGATTCCAATTCCAGGCTCACATGGTTGTTAGTAGTTCCTGGTGTGCTCTTTGACTTAGAGCCTTCATGTTTTATGGTTGAGCAGTTGACTAGATTTTGCTCTCAGCTCCTTGCCAAGTGAGCCAACCCAACGTGGACTTTTGCTTCCTAATGGCCAACAGGGGAGGGCAAATCTCCCTAGAAATATGGGTTATGATCTTATGTAACACTGTCACAGAAATGACATCCCATCATCTTCACTGCATTCTATTGTTTAAAGCGAAGTCCCAGATTCTGCCTTCACTCAAAGAGAGGGAATCACCAATGGTGTGAAAACCAGAATGTGGGCTCATGGGGGGACGTTAGTGTCTTTTTACCACAGAGATAAGGAAGAAAATGTTCATAGTGATAAATGAGAAGAAACACTTTTTATAGCACAGGTTCTGAAAGGTATAGGGTATGTCAAGGCAGGCACTTATTAAACTTTAGTAATAGGACAACTTTTTCACAGCACTTGCACTTATTTCACCTCATGGCAATATTATTAAAATGTGGAATCTGTCCATGATACTACAACTTTAGTTGTCATTTGTAATGTAGGCTAATAATTGCCCCAGATCTCCCAGACTGTAGAACCAAAAGATTTTATTCACATTCTAGTAATTACATTTACTCATGTATAATCTTACACAAAGTTCTTTTTTAATAGGGTAGGAGTACTTTTTCCTCAATCTCATTATTACAGATGGACCTACTCCTGAATTTATAAAGAAATTTGCTTCCCGAATTGTTGTCTCCCTCACTATACCTAAACCAGTTTCCACCTGGATTAGGTCAGCAATCCTAACGGTGACACCTTCTGCACGTCTGCTCAATCACAGTGATCATCTCTCCACCCAGCCTCAGTCCTCCAGACTCCTCAACTGCACTAATTCCTGGAACACCAGTTGTCATCTCTGCTCTATTTCATTTGATACCTTCTAGTCACAAATTGTTTTTTTTTACTTCACCTGTCACTACACTCTCTTTGAAACAATGACATCTAACTCCTATTATTTGACTACAGATTTTAATCATTTTGGATTTTTTTTTCCTCAAATCCCTGGGAGACTGTTCTTCAACTCCTCTGAGACTCCTTAGTCCTTTGAATTCTGCATGATACTCTTTCCGCATAACCCCAAATGTGAGATTTAGTTGGATTACAGAGAACAATTTGTGAGACTCGGTTTTCCTTACCAAATGCAGACACTGCCAGCAGAGCCAGCTTTGTGACTGTGCAATCTGTGTAGCTACACAGGGCCTCACCTTAAAAAGGGCTCTGTCCTTGGTTTAATGCTCTGTTGTCCCATCCAAAATTCTTAATAGTCTTATTTTCGAACTTGTGTTTTATAAGTGACATGCAAGGGGACAATGGAGCATATGCATTTGCAGAGAAGATGCACGGGGTGGTATTGCCCACTGGCGTAGGTTCAGCTCAATGATCAAGTATTATGCCCTCTTCCCCCCAAAATATGTTTCCATCTAATCACGATTCTACTTTCTAATAGTGCCTAACAATGTAAAATTTATATAGCATCTTACATTTTCATGTGTTCATAACCTGTATTACTGATGCCACAAAGAATAAATTCTTCTTTATCCCTACGGAACCTATGTTCACTTGAAACTCAGGATCCTTTAAAACCCAGCCCGACAAAAATATTGAGTTGGCATGAATGCTTTCCATTTGCCCCATAAAAGCCACTCTCTACTTTTCCTGTCATGCTATTTCAGAATACTGACCCCTACAGACACTCCGGCTGTCTTCTCTGGCCTCTGTCTTCTCATTGCATATGGCCAGGGAGAGCCTTGACAATAGATACAAAGTTTTTCTTTCTGTGATTTCTTCTGTAGAAGTCATGGGTCTTATCCAAGTGGCCATTATGTAATTTCCCTCTTTTGAGTTTCATTAACTTCTCTGTCCTCTTATTCCTTTCGGCTTATGACAATCCTGCTTCTACTAGCTCCAGTATCCTGTATTACCTAATGTGATTGATTACCCAATACCCACACCTTAGTAAGATAGTTCCTTTATAATGAAAGTCCCACAAGCTATTCATTGAAAAAAATCCCTTTTTCTTTAAACCATTCCTGACATCTTCCATCCTTATCAAGTAAGAGTAATCAGCATCCTCTTTGTTACTATAGAGTACCTCACTCATTCCTCCATTTTATCACTGAGCAAATAATTGCAATACACCCTAGGAAAAACGATAGTGTGTCTATCAATCTCCCAGCTCAAGAAAAAACTTCCCCACTGAATGTAATTTAATCTGCTAAGGGCTTCTGTTCTCCCTTTCTGCATAGAGTACCCACATAGGGTGCCTGTCGCCGATGGCACCTGTTTATGTGAGGATTTACAAGTTACCAAGAATGGCGAATGGCAGATTGACTACTGTGAAATCCTGAGACCATTCCCGTCTGCTCTCCTGTTCTCTGTATCCAATGATCTCTTCCTCTCTCCTAGTTTTGCATTTTATAATCCTCCAAATAAACTTGCCATTTTTATTTCTAATTGCTGCCATCTATTCTCTCCCTTTCAATAGGTTTTAGAAACCTTTCTATGGGTTTTAGAAGATAAAATGCTCCTCAGTAGGAATGACTCCGTCTCTCAGTTAGGTTGAAGTATTCTTTGAATGTTTGTTTCTACTTAAGTGTTCACTGGGAGAATGAAAGTGTCCCTTGGAATATAAGAGTAAAAAAAAATATATAAGAGAAATACACAATGAGTAATCGTTAACAATTTGCAGTGCAAACCCAACAAATTTCTACATTTCATCTTCATCATATGCCCTTAAGCAGCTTGATGTTTAGAACTGTGTTTTGTTTACCTATGCATACTCAGAATTAGTACAGCGTGTGCACCTTTGGGTATGCTCAGTAAATCTTTGCTGAGTAAAAGATACTAAAAAGATTATCAGAAATTTCTTATCACTAAAACCTGGAGCTCGTTCCAAAGGCAATGATTTCCCTTTTAACTTTCAACATTTTCTTTGTCTACTGCTATCATTGAACAAATACAAACTAATGATTTGGGAAATACAAACCTCATTTTGTTCCTCTTGGTTATGTTAATTAAACATAAAAAACATAATATATAGTGTTTCAAAATATTCTGAATAAACAACACTAGTGTTAATTCAATCTATTAATGTAAATGAGTTTTGTAACACTAAAATAACATATAAGAGTGTGAGGTTTAAGGTAAGATATTCTGGATGTTCTGAGTGAACATATTTATTTGATAAATTTTTCATAGGACATTTTCTCACCATTTAAACTAGTAGATATTTCACTCATAATTTTATAGAAATATTTTCTGCCACTACTCTGTTCAAGGCCCCCTAATGTATGAAAGCATATTTTTTGGCCCATAAAACCTCCAGGTTTTGTTTTATCAAGTATCAGAGTCAATCTTCCTCAAAGAATAAAATCTACCTTCTGCAATCCTTAAGCAAGTGCTTCTCTCTGACTTTTTCTTTTGAGCCAATTAGAGGTAAAATCTTCTAAAATTTTGGTCTGCTAAATGAATCACTTTTTAAGTTTCTTTTCTTTTTTTAATATCAGATATTATTATCCAGATAAGTCTGCTTATATCCTTTGTTTAATATTTTTGGTTGAGCCTGGACTACATGAATGTGTATGTATATAAAATACATACAGGCATATATTTAAAAACATTTTATCAAAGGAATGTGGATCCTATTTACCTATATTTCTTTATGGAATATGTCTTTTATAAGATCCCTTTATTTTGTCTGGGTGTGGTGGCTCACACCTGTAATCCCAGCAAATTGGGAGGCCGGGGCAGGAAAATTGCTTGAGGCCAGGAGTTTGAGACCAGCCTAGGCAACATAGCAAGATCGCATCTCTATAAAAAGTAAAAAAAATTACCTGTATGTAGTGGCATGTTCCTGTAGTCCCAGCCACTCAGGAGGCTAATGGAGGAGGATTGCTTGAGTTCAGGAGTTTTGAGGTTATAGTGAACTATGATCAGACCACTACATCCAAGCCAGGGCAACAGAGCAAGACCCTATCTCTGAAAAAAAAAAAGTCCCTTTATTTTTTATGTTTTTACTTTAGATTACATCGTTAATCTTGGCAGAGAATAAGCATAGAATTATTCTATAGTCATAAGTCAAAATATACTTTTGTCTATTATCACATAACTAACTCTTGTGATAGAACAAGACAAAGTTGTGATAACATTCTCAAAATAACAGCTAAAAATTTATATGCCTCAATAAAATATAACTAAAATTTCTTAAATATATTCAAAAGGCTGCACTTCAAATTAAACTTTCTTTAGTCTAAAAAATCAAATGAGGTAGCTGTAGGAGCCTCAGAATTATTTTTGTTACAGTTTCTTTGCCATCAGCTGACTTTGAATGATTTATCCTACATTGTTATTTAGGCATTTCTGGTCTTTTATGACATATATCTCAGTGCAACTACTTGCTTTTAAATGAATCAGTGAAATTAATACATATGTATGCACTTCATCTTGGAGTTGAATATTTTGTAAAAATTTTCCTGTTAGTATATCTATGTAAGTTTAAATATTTATAAAAAAAGGCTAAATTGCAGGCTGTTATCTTTACTCCTAGTTCCATAAAATGTAATAAAAACTATACTAAAACAGGCCACTTGCTTTTACAGTAAGTATTTTAAAATCTCTTTTAACTCTATTTTTAATGTTCAACAAAATGAGCCTTTTAATACTCCTGAAAAAGGACTGTAAGGATATCATTCACCTTTCTTATTCATCCAGCACGATTTGAATCTATTATAGTATGTAATAAGGTAGTTTGTAAAGCAGACAGTTTGATCTCTAAAGTATTGTTTACTTCTTCTATAAATGACCTAATTTTGATTACTAGACTATTCAGTATTGAATAGGGAGACATGGAATAGATAGCATGAATGTGATTAATTCTAATAAAGTTCAAATTAATTCTTCATGTAGATAATGCGGATCACTCTAAAGAATTGTATGTAGTCTTTACATACATTTCTTTCTAGAATATGTCCTTTATAAGATCCCTTTGTTTTACATTTTTATGTTGGATTATACTGTGAGGCTTGACAGAGAACAAACATTGAGTTATTCTATATTCATGAGTCAAAATATACTTTTGCCTGTTATCACATAACTGACTTTTGTGATAGAAAAGATAAAGTTGTGATAACCTTCTGAAAATAACAACTGACAATTTATATCTCTTAATGAATAAAATATAACTAAAATTTCTTAAATATATTTAAAAGGCTGCACTTCTAATTCAGTTCTTTTGAAATTGTATAATGTAAATACAGTTATGTGCTGCATAATGACATTTCACCCATAGACCACATATAGGACAGTAGTCCCATAAGATTATAATGGAGCTGAATATTCCTATCATATAGTGACATTGTAGCACAATTGCTTTATATTTTTAATAAATTTAGTATGGCCCAAGTGTACAGTGTTTATAAAGCCTACAGTAGTGTACAGTAATGTCCTGGGCCTTCACATTCATGCACTACTCACTTAGTAACTCACCCAGAGCAACTTACATTAATGTAAGCTCCATTCAAAGTAAGCTCCCTGTACAGAGGTACGATTTTTTATCTTTTATATACGTTTTTACTGTGTCATTTCTATGTTTAGATATACAAATATAATCGTGTTACAGTTGCCCACAGTATGCAGTATAGTAATGCACTGTACAGATTTGCATCCTAGGTGCAATGGACTATACCCTACTGCCTAGGTGTGTAGTAGACCATATCATCAAGTTTTGTGTAAGTACACTTTAGGATGTTTGCACAATGATGAAATCATCTAAGGACACATTTCTCTGATATAGCCCCATAATAAAGTTGGACATGATTGTACATGACAGCAGTACTTTTTAGTCAATTATAGTTTAAATATTTCATTGAAGGAAGAGGCTCCTTCCATTATTAGTTCTTATAGATGAGATATATTTAATTGGTTATGATGTATGGATTAATAGTCTAAAAATATATGAATAGTAATATTTATAAGTATGCATTCAGAAATTCTGAAATTTTAGAAAATATTAACCAAATAATAAAAATGCCAGCTGTCATCATATCACCCAAAGATAATCAGAATTTTTGCATAATGACTATGTTATTCCCCTATGCATATAATACTTGTACAACTATCTAACATAATTGAAATTATATTGCTATGTATATTCTTATGTTAAGCTTTTTTCATTCAAAACTTCAGCATCTTACATACTTTGAAAAATATTTTAGTAAAATAAACTTAATTGCTGAATTTTTATAATTTTATTATGAAACATATTAACTATATGAAAATGGACATCATAATAATATATAAGATATATAATAGGAAGTTAAGCAAACATATTCAAAACTCAGGTTAAATATAGAAAATCAGCAGTAACTTTTATACTTTTTGCATGCCATTTCTAAATTATATCCTGATCTTCTCCTTTAGATGTAATTACTATTCTGCTTTTTAATAATAACCCTTGGTGGTATTTATTTCATTCTTAAACTGTATTTCATTTAGAATACATTTTTATAATCATAGGATCGTTCTTCAAATAATCTGTGGAGTTCAGCCATATCAATGCAGAAAAATATAGAATATTCAATTTTATACTATGTAGTATTTCATGACTTAAATTTATCTGTTTATAGTTGATGTGTTTCCTTTTTTCTATTAAAATAATATGAAACAATGTATATGAAACAATGTATATGTGGTAAGATTCTCTAATGGTGAAATTTATTATATTATGGATTTGTGTATATTCGAATGTGTCAGATAATATTAAATTGTTTTCCAAAGTCATTATAACATTTGACATTCCCACCAGCAGCGTATAGCATTCTTTCTGCTTCATATTCTTGCCCATACTTGATATATTTAACTTCTTCTAAGTGACCTTTAAAGTTCAGTATTATAAAAAAATAAAAAGAAAGAAAAAAACCACAGTTAACTTTAACTTACTTAAGTTAAATCTCTATGGCTCATACTATAGTGCATGTGCAATTTCACAATTATGTAGCGTGGAATCTTATTCCACCTGTGATGGTTACTTTTATGTGTCAACTTGTCTGGGTTATAGTACTGATTATTTAATCAATGATTAATCTAGTTGTTGCTGTGAAGGCATTTTGTAGATATGGTTAATATCTACAATCAGTTGACTTTAAGTAAAGAAAATTACCTTAGTTGGTGTCTGTGTCCCTCATCCTTAAGAGCAAAGACAGATTTCTCAGAGCAGAAAGTTTGCCTCAAGACTAGGTATTATATCCTGCTAGAGGGTCTATCCTGTCTTACAAATTGGATTTCAGACTCAAAACTGTAACGTCACCTTCTTCCTTAGTTTCCAGCCTGCTGGACTGCAATATAGACTTTGAATTTGCCAGCCCCCACGTTCACATAAGCCAATTTCTTAAAATATCCTTTCACCCTCTCTTTCCCATACACATAGACTTTTCAATTTTATGTGTCTTCTAGTCAAAAAAAGAGAAATAACTTTGAAAAAAACTTTTGGAACATTATTAATATCTAATGTAGAGAAATAATACTAAACATAGGAAAAGTATATGTATCCAAATTCAAATGTAGAAAAAAATCACATCATGTTTTTCAGTCTTCAGTATAGACATTCTGTTTCCCATTTAGTGCTATTAAAATACTGATCTTTCTGATATAGAATAAATTTAAATAACATCATATATGCTTTAAAATATAGCAATAAACCCTTTAACTTTTCTGTTCTTGAATAAGCTTCTTCATTGCTCAAAATATGCAAGTAGTTTTTTTTATTTTTTCACTTAAATACATTTTCTTTAAATGTATTTAACATTTAACTACATTGATTTTTTTGTAAAAAAACATTTAGACTGGTAATAAATTTAATAACTCTCAGAAAGTCATAGCAAATTTACATCTTATAAACTGTTTTGCCAAAAAAAAAATACTCTGCTGTTGTGTAGCTGCCCCACAGAAACTGTATAGACTTCTGCCCCAGATTTGATTCAGATGTCAAGACTGATGATATCATACACAACACGCCAAAGGGGTTTGGAAAGGTTTGTCATTTACTTAATGGGGAGAGCAAGGTGGCACCCAAGCATATCCAAAATGGTTTCACAAAGGAGGGAAAGGAGACAGTCTTGAGACTTTTATAGATGTGAAGGGATGTGGACAGGGAGAAGATTATCTTGTGTGGTTTGAACTTCCTGCTGATGCTAAATAAGAGAGCATCATAGCTTCCTTATCAACTTGACTTCCTTCTATAAAGAAGGAAAAAAGTGAGAGATGAGTCTTAAAAGCTCTCAATAGTTAAACATCAAAACTTGGATTCATACTCTGTGTTATACGTGTATTGTTGGAATTAAGAGTATAGTAATGCCATTGTAATATCTTTTCAAAGCATTTTTATGCCTTTCAATAATTCTTGTAATTTTAGACAGTTTGGGGTAATTATTGAAGTAAAAAGAGAAGAAATTCTTTGGTTTTCAAATTTTCGAAAATTTTATTGACCTCATGATGCATATTTTTATCATAGAAATAGGCCCTTCATATTTTCAAGCACAGTTTACAAGGGTAAAATTTTACAAAAATGATTTGTTAGACAAACTATGGAAATGTAGAAGACTAAATAACTTGAAAAAATGCCTACTGGAAACTTCTATATATGCAGTTGTATAACATAAAATATTAATAATATTTTGAATTCAGAGAAGAACTTCAGAGAGGGAAAACATTCTCCATTGATAAAAGCCTTAAGGGTGGTAAGTTGGAAAATTGATGATGGGCTTCCTTTAGTGAAGAGCTGGGAGGAAATGCTGATCTTTGTAACCTAGAGACTTGGGATTTAATGCCCATTTAAGGTCAAGAACTTTGATATTTATGATGAATTTCCATTTCAAGTTGCACGTGAGTTTATACTCTTGAAGCAGCTTCTTTATTAAACAAGACCATGAAGTAGAAATAAATTTTAAAAATGTATATTTTGGTGTGATGTTCCAAACTCAGCTCTCTAAAGACTCTGCTTAGAGAAATAATAAAATGTTTACCTTAAGAATTTAAAACTAGGCCTAGTTATCTGTTGTATGAAAGCATTTAAGTATTTTCTACTAAAAGTCTGTGGAATCACTACATACCTGTTAGAATGCCCAAAATCCAGAACACTGACACCACCAAATGCTGGCTAATGTACAAAGTAGCAGGAGCACTTATTCATTGTCAGTAAATGTAAAATGGTACAGCCACTTTGGAAGGCAATTTGGCAGTTTTTTACAAAACTAAACATATTTTACCATATGATCCATCAATCATGGTCTTTGGTATTTATCCAAAGGAGCTGAAAACTTGCATTCACACTAGAATCTGCATGTGGATGGTTATAGCAGCTTTTCTTCATAATTGCCAAAACTTGGAAGCAACCAGAATGCCCTTCAGTAGATGAATGGTTAAATAAACTATGGTACATCCAGACAATGAAATATTAAGCACTAAAATACTTGATCAAGTCATGAATGCTTCTATCAAGCCATGAAAAGTCTTGGAGGAACCTTACATGCAATGTATTAAGTGAAAGAAGCCAATCTAAAAAGGTGATAGACTGTGTGGCTTTAACTATATGATATTCTGGGAAAGATAAAATTATGGAGACAGTAAAAATTTTCAACGGTTGCCAGAAATTATGGGAGAGAAAGCAATGAAAAGGTGGAGTACAGTGGATATTTAGGGCGGTGGAAATACTCAATATGATACACTGTTATGGTGGATACATATTATATAATTATCAAAACTCATAGTACAGCACGAAATGTAAACACTAATATAAACTATTATAAACTCTGGAAGATGGTGATATGTCAATGTAGGTTCATCACCTCTAACAAATATAACACTGATAGGGTGTGTTGATAATGGTGGAGGCTACACGTGTGGACGTAGGGGATATAAGGGAACTCTCTGTACCTTCTCAATTTTGCTGTGAACCTAAAACTACTCTTAAAAATGATGTCTATTATTTAAAAAAGTAGGAGATCAAAAACAGAACAAACTTTAACTGGTTCTAATTATAAACAATAAGAAAGAAAACAGATTGCTTTAATCAAGAAACTAGTTTGAGCAACATTATGTTTGCTATTATCATAGCTGTTGTTGCTGATGCTGCTGTAATTTTCCCACACCAGTGGCAACAGAAGCGTTTATAACAGTTTACAAAGCACCTATATAGCTTGTCCAACATTGGTTAATCCTGACTACTTCCAGTTGAATTAGCTACTACCTCCTCAGTGATTACCTCAAGCCATTTTTCCCAGATCACTTTCTTAACATTTATGTTATTATGTAATTATCCCTATATGTGCTGTATCTGACAATAAAATCTTTCACATATTTTTAAGACTTAATTTACATTCAAATTTCCTAACAATAAATATTAATTATGAGATAATCTTATGGTTCATAAAATGTTTATTAGATTTACAAAAATAAAACTTTGAGAGTAGAAATTGTGCTTATTAATGTGTTTGTATATGTGCATTGTTTTGTATTTTGTAAATATGGATTCCAGTACTTTAAAATGTGTGTATGCACATGTACATATACATATTTCCCAGCATAAAATAAGTATTGAAAGTGTTCAGTAAATATTCATTAAACAAATATGCGGAAGTACTTTAGGATAAATTAATGTAATTACGTATTGAAGATTTCAATAAGATAGTCACTTGGAATTGCAATAAGTCAATTAAAGAGCAGAGATATTTAGAAAAGGTGTGTCATATAAAAGTTTATCACTGTAATAGCCTATCATCACTGGCTGAAAATAAAAATTTAACAGCTATTGTTCTCTGCCCACTTCAATGTATTAGTTTCCAATCCATTAACTCTAACAAGTTAATAAAAACACATTTATATATTTTAAAAAACTATTGAGAGTGCTATGTATTATGAAGATAGAAATTACGAAGTATTTAGAATGCATTTATATCAGCAACCTCTGATCTAGCCCATTCATTTTAGGGAAGAACATATTTCATTATCGTATGATTATTAATGATCCTATAATACTTACGTTTTTATGTTTTGTGATATATATTTTTCTAAATATATTCTGAATTCTTTATCAGATGCTAACAATTGTTTTCTTTACAAATTCATTTTCTACACCCAGAGGAAAAACACTTATGCTATTTATTCAATGAACTCAATATATGAGGGCAGTTTATTTTAATCATCATCATAAAATTTTTAACTAAAAAATACAATACTTAGACGATATACTAGATATATAATTTTTGACAAAGGGTTTCCATTATTAAATAAGAATATTTGTATGAAATATATGAAACTACCAACTTACAAACTTATAAAATTAACTTATAAATGCATCTTTTATTGGACTATATGTGAATGCTTTTGAGGTTATTTTGTTAGGCTGGGGCTACTATCAGATTTTATATAATATTATGATTCAGAAATACATTTTATGATAAAAATAAAATTAAAAGTGTGAGTATGTATATAATCTAAAATTGATAATGTGTGTGTATAAATTTGGATTTTGAACACTCCATCACTAAATTTATGTATTAGTATTTAAACTATAATATTTTTTGTTAAATAGCATATATTTACCATTGATATTTTTATCAAATTGGTTATCAGATCATAAACCTCAGAGGAAACAAGAAATTGGGATAGCCAGATTGGTATCAAAATTGAAGAGTGAGAAGTTTGAATGTAGAGGTATTATTTGAAAAATACAGGACTAGATTAAACATTACAAAGTGTTACTGAGGACAACCTGTGGGATTTATTTGAGGGAGGGAATAAGAATAATATGTAAGTGTTAAATTAGAACCAAAATAGCAGAGAGTAGGAAGGTGAAAAATTTCTTTTGTCATAGGTTTGCCTAAGGCTTTCTGAATCAAACAAAGCTGGTGAGAAAATGTTCACTGTTTAACAAGAAATAGCACTGAAATAACAATGTGTGTGCTACTATACCGAGAAAATGCATTATATTATTTACTCCTCAAAAGCAACCGTGTTAGCCAGGACTTTTGTTATCCTCATTTTATATATGAGAGAATGAAGACCAATATTTTCTAAAAATCACACAAATGATAAGGAATTCAAAATCATATACCAGATATTTTTATTTCTAATTAGAAATTATATTTCAATAAAAGCTTGAAACTTGCAACTTAAATGAGGTCAAATAGTAAAACCCTGTAATATGTAAAGCAAATGGAATTTTCTTGATATAGGTATTGTTGAGAATCTTTTATTTCTACATAGAAAATTCCTTCTCAAAATTTTCTGCAGTGACTTCCAGAAATCTATTTTTCTTATTCTTGTACCTTGTTTTGCTTCTTAAAGTATATTCCAAGTGTAAAATAATCTAATTTCTTAACTTCACTCATGCTAGTTTTAGTTATTAGACCCAGAAGCAAATTTATGTAGAGCAAGGGCTTCTTGCCTGCTGAAAAGCACATATGACCACGAAGATGCCACCTCTCATAGGGTTAATTCTGTTCAGGCAGCTATAACAGAGTACCATAGACTAGGTGGCCTATATTCAAGACTAATTAATTTCTCACAGCTCTGGAAGCTGAGAAATCCAGGATTAAGGTGCTGGCGTAATTGGTGTGTGGTGATGGCCTGTTTCCTTGTCCATAGATGGCTTTCTTCTCACTGTGGCAGAAAGTACGAGGGACCTCCCTGGGACCTCTTTTAGAAAGCACGCATACCAATCCTGGGAGCTCCATCCTCATGATCTAACACCTCCCCAAAATTGCAGCTCCTAATACTATCACAGTAGGTTAGGATTTCAACATGTAAATTGTGAGGTTGAGACACCAACATCCAGTCTGTAGCAAACAGTCTTCTGTTTACCCAGTAGGCCTCCCCTGCATTCCATGTCTCACACATAGATAAGATCAGTCTCTATCCTCTCTTTGCAATATGTTGTGGTATTAGACACAAGGTCATTTTAAAATAATAGTATTATTTTATGAAACTTATTTCTTCTCCCAAGATATGTCTCCTTGCTGACTATTTCGTCTAAGATTAAGGCATGGAGAAGAACAAAGGATTTAAGAACAAAAGATCTGAATGGACATTTTTTAAATGACATACAAATGGCCATGAAATATATGAAAAAGTGCTCAACATCACTAATCATCAGGGAAATAGAAATCAAAACCATACTGAAGTATCACCTTACCCTAGTTAGAATGGATATTATCAAAAAGGGGGAAAAAACAACAAAAAAATGCTGGACAGCATGTAGAGAAAGGAAGTCTTATATACTGTTGGTTGGAATGCAAAATAATACAACCATTATGGGCAACAGTATGGAGGTTCCTCAAAAAATGAAGTATAGAACTATCATATGATCCAACAATCTTACTACTGGGTATATATCCAAAGAAAATGAAATCAGCATATCGAAGAGATATCAGCACCCCCGTGTTTATTGCAGTACTTTTCATGATAGCAAAGATGTGGAATCAACCTAAGTGTCTATCAATGGATGAATGGATAAAGAAAATATGGCACATATACACAATGAAATACTGTTTAGCCATTAGAAAGAATAAAACCCTGTTATTTGTGACAACATAGATGAACCTGGAAGACACTATGTTAAGTGAAATAAGCCAAGCATAGAAGGACAAATACCACATGATCTTAGTCGTAAGTGGAAAAAGTTGAACTCACAGAAGTAGAGAGTAGAATGGTGATTACCAGAGGCTAGTGGTGGGGGTGAGGGGGTGATGAATGAGGTTGGTCAATGGGTACAAAGTTACAGTTAGATATGAGGAACAGGTTCTGATGTTCTATTGCACAGCAGGGTAACTGTAGTTAATGATAATATACATTTTAAAATAGTTAGAAAAAGAAATTTGAATGTTCTCACCACAAGGAAATGATAAGTGTTTGAGGTGATGATGAACATGCTAACTACCATGATTTGATCATTATACAATGTGTGCATATATATTATTATGTCAATTAAAAACAAAATAAAGCTATTTTATAAAGAGAACAATCTAATAACAAATAAGAATTCAAAAAATAAAAATAAGAAATATATTCATTGAAATCTGTAAAATAAGATGAGTATTTAATCTAGGAAAAGATGTTTCCTCAAAGCTAAATCCAAAGTTCGGTTGGTAGAGAAATCAAAGATTACATAAACCTGTTGCAGTGTGCCTGGGAAAATACCCTTAAGCTGAGAGGCTGCAATGTGCCTTAATCTCTCAGTCTTTGATTTGATTTATTTTCTCTTATCTTTAACCTTTGCTCTGTCACCCACTAGTACCTCTTTACTGCATTCTCTCTCCATGCAAGGTTGGTAGTCAACTGGGCCGTTCCTGTGCAGAAAGACCAGATTCTTATACCTATTGAATTTTGAGATTAAGCTGGCATCGGAGTTGTTGGTGAATATGAATTTGTCTCTTGATGAGCATTTAAAATATAACCTTTTATATTTTCCACTGCTCCCATAATGAATTACCACCAATTTAATAGCTTAAAACAACATAAATTTATCACCTAATATTTCAGGGGTCAGAAATACTAAAATAAAAATACCAGTTTTCTGGCAGGTCAGAGTCCTAAAATCAAGATTCATTCCTTCTATAGGTTTTAGTGGAGAATCCATTTTCTTGACTTCTTCAGCTTTTAGAGGACATCATCTGCATTTCTTGGTTTGTGGCTCCTTCCACCATCCTCAAAGGACATCACTCCAAACTCTGCTTCCATCCTCATTTCTCTTCTCTTACTTTGACTGTTACCTCCCTCTTGTTAGAACTCTTGTTCATAGATAACTCATGGAGCCCACATAGATAATCATGTATAATCTTCTCATCTCAAATACTTAATCACTTTTTCAAAGTCCCTGTTGCCATATAAGATAACATATTCATAAGCTCCAGGGATAGATAATCTTACTGGCCCAGTTAGTCTCTTTGTTGGGAAGATATCTCATAACAGTCCACCTCATAGGTAGTAGGTAATCTTACAGATGACATATTTGACTCCAGACCCAGACCCTGGTCCAGGTAAGTTGTGGTCAAATTTGGCAGGTTACTGACATAAAACACATTAACCTGTATGGAGAATTATACTGACTATTTTATTCTGAGGGAGCTATGGATATGAAAGGCATGCAAAGTCTAGCGGACTCTTCTAGTGCTCAAATTTCTCTTCATTGCTAACAAAACTGGTCATTCACCTCCTTGTCTGCTGTCCAATTACTTCTGAAAGAGATGAGGACTGATTAGATGGAGAAGATCTTTCAGACTGAGGAACGTAAGGCAGGACAACAAGAACACATGAGCAGGGTGATGCTTTCTGGGACATGTGAGCTGTTGAGTACCTTTGTCACATAGGAATTTAGGTGATCATGGCAAGGCAGACACAGGGAGTTTGAGAGGTGGACAGCAGCTGGCGGAGAAAGACTGGGCATTTTAGAGTATTCCTTCCACTGACACTCTGGAGTTGTTAGTTAAATGATGCAACATAGGTGGCATTGAGACCAGCTGAAACACTTGTGATGGTTCTTGTTGCATGCACATTGACAGAGTCAAAACATTAATAGGAATGAGAAAGAAGTTCTTAGAAAGCATAACAAGTCATTAAAAAGAGGTGTCACCGGGATATAGTGCCTATGAATGAGGGAGGAATTTCTGTAATCTTTTATATGTTTAGGTTTTGGTGCTTCCATAAATAAAGATTGAAAATATACAAGAACAACAATTAAAGGGTGATGGCACATTATGAGATCAGGCTTTATTATGTTCCTTAGACTTACACAAACATTTTTAAGACTATGTCATTGCAGTTTATCCTCTTTTTCAATAAGAATGTGAGGCAAATCGATCAGAGAAATGAGGTAAATAGCTTTTTAGCAAAGTATTATGCATAAGATGCTTGTGACTAAGACACATTATTGTAGTTGATAAAAAGTACTTGATGAAACTGTACTTGATGATAAAAAGTATGGACTCTTAACCAGGAGAAGGACCGTCTACAATGGTGTAGCCTGATAAAGGGTTCTAGCACATCCCTTCAGGCTTTAAACTCAGTTCTGTCCATTTCAGTAGTAACCAGTTCAAGTTTAACTTGGAAACTATAAGGTAGTTATAACAAACCAGGTTTGTGTATGCCAAGAAGCAAGAGACGATCCATGCTATTTGGACAACAATGAGGGAAGGGCCAAAACTAATAACAAGCATTTTAAAGTGGTAAATGTAAGGTCTTGCCCCAAATCCAAAAAGCCAATTGTACGAAGGATAGGATCACTTAGCAATAGCATGCGTAAAAGCTGTGGGTTTTACTTGACAGCGAGATCAATATGAATCAATAGTGTGATGTTGTGATGTAGCTCCCACAGAGCTAACAGGAGCTTATATTTCATGATTGGAGATATAGTAACTAGACTGAAGAAGGGTAGCCAGGCACCCAGGAGCCTGGGTACCACATATTGGGGTGTGTGGTCAAATTAAAATAAATTCAGAGAATGACAACCCGAGAACTTAAAATAATTTTTGTTGTCATTGGCCTACTACATAGCTGATCCTTCATAACTTCTTTACCTACATTATTGCCTTTTATAAATAAATAAATAAAAATCTGGTAAGTGATGATGATGAAATATCTGTGGGTGACATCAGGAGAGAGATCTGATTGTCACCCAAGAGGACTCTGGTACAATTACACTAATGATCGACTATCTGATTCATGACCACACACTGGGTCAAAAAGTGGATTTGATCAGCACAACAAAAATGGACACATCTCTCAGAAATGACTGAAGTTCACCAGTTCACAAAGCCAGGTTTTACCCAAATCAGCAGTTTAATAATCTTGAGGCAGAAAACAAGCTACTACAACAAAACTAAACCTGATAAATGGCCAGACATTTCTGCTTTCTACCTGGCCACTGTCAGCATGACAGACAGTAAGTCAAATTGTAATCAGAAGGTGGGTTGATGCATCTATTGCCTTAATGGGACTAGATAAATGAAAGCCCTGGTTCATGATACCCTCTCCGTGGAAAAGTGCTTATGTGGGCACCACCATTGTTTATGCAACTAAAATGGAAGAAATATCCCTGAATAACTCTGACACACTGTTGATTAGAAGATTATCTCAATTTTAGAAATGTTACAGTGTGAACAAAATGATGAGTCCCTGATTTGATGGTAGGTACCTCATGGGTTGTGTACCCAGTTGTGCTGGTAGCACATTACTCTTTTATACCTGGGGAAACTTAGATGAGGAATCTTTTCCTTGGTAGCAGGCTTACAGTCCACTTTTCCTCTGGCACTAGACTTCTGCTCTTATGCTATTCCATCCTGCTCTGAAGATTAGCGGATGAGGGGAGAGTTTAGAATTAGAGTTTTGAGAAAACAAAACTTCAGGAGAAGGTAATTACTATGTAATTGATATATACTGTTTCCAAATTAAATGTGTGAAGAGATAACTCTCTTGTGTTCTTTATGTTCTTTGACTAAAACTAATTCAGACATACTGCCACCATCCTGGTGGATTGAAGGAAAATTAATCTTGGGCATAATTGGAGCTCTCTCCTTCCTTAGGGTTACCTAAGAATCTAGGACACTTACTGTGTTATCTATTGAAGGGTAAAAGGTCCCTTATATTTAATCCCTTGTGGTTGCTAGAGATGTCTTCTCAGTAGAAGGTTGTACAGTCCTTAAGGCAAGTGATGGTTCTTTCCATGCCAAGCAGAATGCTCTGGGTCTGTGACTCCTCCTTCCTCAGTCCCAAAGTCCTTGCCACCAGGCAGTGGGGCATGGTCTCCAACATTTACATATTGGCTCAATCAATTTAGGTATTTACAAAATACAAATTATATATATAATATATATATTTGTGTGTGTGTTCAGGTAAATTTGCTTTGATGCTGCAAACTTTCCTGCCCACAAAAATCTGGCTAATAATATGAAACAGGCTGTGAAGGGGGTCACAGATATAGTACAGTGAAATCATAAATTAACATCTATGTAACATTATCTCATAATAGCTTTCTTCAAATATTTGAAAGATTTCCAGGAAGAAGAGGTTTTCATTTTTATTCCATGTATCTCCAAGGGGTAATATGAAACCAATGGATAGGATGAAAGTTACATGGATCATTTTGCCAGGTTATCGTTCTAACTTGTAAGGATTGATGTTTTTATGAGTAGAAGCCTTTGGACTAATCTATTTATAGTCAGGCAAATAGAAGACCCTTGGGAAATTGATAAGAACTGTTGGTTTGTATTAGCTTCCTTCTCAGATGTTGAGAATATCTAATTCATTTTTAACTCATAACTGATTATTACTTTTGTTAATTCCTGTCACTTGGCAACTTTACCTGGATATTTTTTTTCTGTTCTTTCTTTATTAATGAAAAGCCTATCCTTTTCCAGATGTCACCTGCCCCAAAGAACATGTTTTGTTCATTCTTTGCAAAAAGCTGACCAGTTTACCACACTTTTAGCATCATTTGTAGTATGAATTCTTCTGGAAGATAGACCTTTCTCAGGAGCCACACCATCCATCACTTGACTTAAAAATAGGCTGATGCTGTATGTCATGTGTTTGTTAAAAGTTTAGAAACTCCTGTTGTTCTAATCATCAAATATTTATTTTATTTTATTTTTGTTTCTGTAACTGATGGGAAAGTGTAAAGATTCCTAAATTCTTGATTATTTTGCTGTCTGAAGTTTTACTCTATTTTAAATAAAGCCACTAGGAAGAAAGGAAAAGTAAATTAAGAAAAACTATTTAACATTTAATTTATATTTTATTCTTACAAACAATAATGAACTTACTTGAAGGTTCATATTTCATATTGAACCAATAAAACTTTCTTGTTATATTTAAGGAAGAAATCTCCTTTCAGTTTTAAAATTTCTGTAATTTGAGAGTTTATCATCCAACAAAACTAGCCCATTGTAAATCAGAGATATAAAATCACAAAGGCTATGAAAAGTTGTGTCAAGCATGAAATTAATACTTCTGAGACACTTTTATGAGAAATATATTAAATTCAAGAAGTTCCTTTGTTCCAGAACCCTGCAGACTTTAGCGAAATAACTATAAATTTGTCTCTTTTAACTATATGGAAATATTCATATTAACATTTGTATGCTGATAATAAGTTTTATTACACATTAATGCTACATTTTAAAACTCTAAATAAGATTAATTTATTTTTACAAATCTTATTTTCCTGGGGTATGTACAATTATATCATATTTTATAGTAGAAACTTTTTGTTCTTTATCTTATGACTTTAATTCTAAAACTTCAAAATGTTTCATTATGATGTGCTTCAACTGTTTATAATATGTGACATACCATTGGTGTGAAATCCCTCCTGACTCCTTAAACTGTAATATAAAATTAAAACTAATAGTAC